>JAEMHR010000209.1:0-33397 GCA_016490725.1 Amphichorda felina | reverse complement strand
CCTCTTGGGGCAAAAAAAACCATAGGGTAATTAGACTAATTGGTAATATCGTGAGAGAAACAGCGGGCATAGAGCTTCAGAAGAAGTGCTTCGAAAGCGTTAAGCGAATCTATATCCAAGAAGGTATCAGCTACCCAGGCTCGTTTACTGATCACTGGGAAGCGAGGTATTATGCTGGAGTTGGGAGAAGTCTTGGAATTCACATACACTTCTGGAAAACGACACGGCATTTTTCTGTTTATATTCCTGGGTTCTCCGAGTTCCGGTTACGGTTCCTTTTAGACACGTTATATCTTTCCATCCTTTTCTCAGACTACCCTACGAGCTTCGGCTTATCGTCTGGGTGTTGAGGAATATCATGACGAAGCATTTCGAAAAACACTGCCAGCGTCCCACAAGAGACATCGCGATAGTAAACGAAGCTATCTTTATATCAATGGATTTCAGTAGCCCGAAAAATTGAGTTTGTCGTTATACGGGGTAAAGTATTGCTAAACATGACATAAGGATAATAGCACACATTTCACAAGGTTGTGCTTGACAATAATATTGTAAGTTTGGTATTTACCTGCCAGACTCCTGCTATTTATTTTTACTACCTCTATAGGTGATGTTTTCTGTCCCTCTCCCCATGTTGGCGGAACCATCTTACTCCAGTTGTCTATTATCCAGGGCGATCTGCAGGAACGTTCGCCCCCAGTTCACCTAAACAAGGAGGTAAAGACACTTATCAATTGGGGTATCAGAGTCGCCCTGCCATTTTTTAAAAGGGAAGCGACTGGAGTTGGTTAACTGTCCCGGAATTTGGGGCCAGCAAGACTACATTGGGAGTCGTGATATCTTTTGCATCTGCATTGTAGATTCCAGAGGGAGTTGGCAGGTAGCCCGAGCCGTATATCACTCTGGGCCAAGTCCTGACCGATGCGGGAGCCCCCGAAGGCATGGTCTTCCCATTCCTCAAAGGTCTCTCAGCCCTGTAACTCTTGCGGAGGGACCTCGCTAGTAGCCTTATTGTTGCTGTGCGTATAGGTGGATGATCCGTGCATCTCGTGGACACCCTCGGAGTCCAACTCGACGTGGAACTTAGTCTTTGGGATGTGGTCAGAGTGGAGCTGTGCCTTTTCGAACGTCGGATCTTGGTTGGCAGAGGCAGTCCCGTGGCCCTTGCCCTTGCCCTTGCGCCGCTGAATCCAGAAGTAAAACAGGGCGCCTAGGATGAGCGCGAGACCGGCGATGGAGCCGACGATTGGGCCAGCAATCCAGGAGCGGTTATCGTGAAAGTCATCTATACCGATCAAGGAAGTTAGAAGGTGAGAGTGAAGGGGATATTTCTGAGCTAGGGTTGATTTACCATTGTCTATGCTTTTAGAAGATATTGAAGTGGAAGGGCTGGGTGTTGGAGTGGAAGAGTCGGCTGTAGAAGATGGCGTGGTTGATTCAGGCCGAGTTGACCCTACCTCGGTAACATATACCATTGTCGTCACCTTGCCATCCGTTAATGTGAATATGCCGGATGTGTAGGTTAGTTGGGGAACATCGCAGAATTGTAGATATGGGTTGAGCTGTGGTATGATTTTCAGCTTGTTCGAGGAGCCTTGGACGCAGTTGGAGCAGGCTTGGGCTTGCTCTAGAAATTCGGAACCGTCCTCGCAGAGAGCCTCGGACTTTCCCATTGATTGGGCAATATTGACGGCGTTATCTGAATTGTCGAGGGGTTAGCATCCTACATGTGAACTCGGAGAGTGGGACGGATATGAGTACATACTACAGGAATCATAGCAACGGGCGGGGATTTCATTCTCGCGCTCCCACAGGGTCACCGGCTGGGCTGTGATAGCCGGGTCTGACTCTTGTACCCCGAGCTCCCTCCGCCGTGCTGCTCTGTCTACTCTATTGGCTGATCCGGTCGGGACGACGGTGCCATATCGGTGGCGGACGACCTTCTCAGCCTGGTCGCCGCCAGGGTGTCCATAGACGGCAAAGATGGGAGGGATAAAGAGCAGGAGGAGCGCCCAGAAGAACGGGCAGCTGAAGGACGAGGCCATGGCGAGATGGTCGACGGAGCTTGGCTCCTGCGGTGGCGGGATGGCGAGTACGGAGCAGAGATACTCTCGTTACGAGGTGGAAGTTTGCAACGACAATCTGATGACAATCTGTTGCGGCATTCCCGTCTCTGTTGTGTCCCCTCCGACCTGCTACCTCCGACCTGCTACATCGGGCACTTGCCCGCCCGCTTCCCAGCCTGGCTGGGGCGGCCTGGAGTTGCAGGAAGGCATCCCGCGGCACAAGCACAGTGGTATGAATAGAGATGCATGCAGATGGCTCAACATGGAGCGATCGCCCCTGGAGTGTGACGGGTGTTGGTCTGTTGGTCGCTGGCAGTGGTGCTGTGCCACATGCCAGCGTGGAACGGCAGTGCGTGCAGTGGGGCCGGGGCGGGAGACAGAGGTGCGAGCGGAGGGCGCTGATGGAGCGTAGCCGAGGGGCACGGGGGCACGGGTGCACGGGAGCTGTATGCCTCGACAGTATGGGGTAAATACGCGAGGAATAACAAACCGAATTTAAGAGGGCGTGACACGTTCACAATCGTTGATGGGGGAAGCACTGGCTTCAGGAGGTCAATTCTAAATCTCTTGCTTCTCTTCTAACATTCCAAGTCTATCGTTCTATAGTTTCATAAGCATAGCAAACGTGTCTCGTCTCCTGGTATCATCTCTGGATTTACGAGGCCTTGGACAGGCAGACGACAGCCCACTTGCCCTTCCAAGCCCACTTCCTCGCACCCGTCTCGATGTCGCCGCCGATTTTCTTGAGCTCCTCGTCCTGGCCGGGCTTGAGGCCAACCACGACGTCGGCCTTGCACGTCCGGAGGGACAGGACGTTGACGCCGGAGCTCGGGCCCATGGGGCCGAGCGCCTCGGTGAAGGGAGTTGTGGGGTCCCAGTGAGCCTGGCTAACGTCAGCTTGATTCCATAAACATCCGGGGAACTTGACTATACGTACATCGCCAGTCAGCTTGCGGTAGTTGAGATCTCCCTTGAAGATGACGAGCTCGGCGGGCTTGAGGTCCTCGAGCAGCTCGGGGGCCTCCTTGGGCAGACGCCAGAAGCTGCCGCCGGCGGTCCAGTAGCGGTTGGGGCGCATGATGAGCTGGCCCTCAGCGTGAATCTTGGCCCAGTGCTGGAAGACGAAGCTGAGGTCGTTGTTCTCGCCCTCGGTCAGAGGGACGGGGACCTTGTCCTGGAGCTTCTCATCCTCGGACTGCGTCTCGAAGAAGGCACGGGGGTTGGAGATGGCGTTGAGGAGGGCGCTGAAGTCGCCGGGCAGGACGTCGGAGACGAACCAGGGGATGGACTTGGGGCGCAGGACAATCTGGGTGGCCAGGCCGGTGGCCAGCAGGAAGCCGGCAAGGATGAGATCGACATAGAGCTCAAAGCCAGCGTTGTCGAGGACAAAGTCGACGCGGCGCTCCTTCTTACCCTCATCGCGGGCCTTCTTGAGAAGCTCGTAGGCCTCGGGGAGGTTGTTGATGAGAATGTTCTTCTCGGCGGCCTTGCGAGCCTCGGAGCCCTGAAGCTTCTGGATGTCCTCGTAGGTCATGTTGGTCAGGAGAGACAGGTCGGTGGCGTTGCCCCATAGGCAGATCTCAAACATCTCCGAGAACAGGATCTTCTCAGCCTCGGCATCGTGGGTAGCGTCCTTGTCGGACTGGAGAGCCTCGACAAGCTCCCTGTAGCGCGTGGCCAGCTCGAGAACAGCGTTGCGCGACGTGCGGAAGGTGTCGATCTTCTGGCGAGCGAAGATGTCATAGGTCTTCCAGTGCTTGGAGAGGCTGAAGAAGGTGCTTATGCGCCTGTGGTGGCCGGGTCAGTCTGTACATTTCTCGAGTCGAAAATGTCGCATACCTGTACATATAGCACTCGGAGAAGAGCCAGGTGACATCGAGCCATGACGGGTTGCCACGGTCCTCAATCTCCTTGTTATAGGCGGCGACTTCCTCGGGGAACTCGTCGTTGACAATAGGACTGCTTCCGTTAGATATTGCTCGTTCGGCCGCTCTATGGACAAGGGGCAGTGACGTACGTCAGCTTGCGGTCGTGGAGGACCTCGTACTTGAGGTTGGCGAGCTGCTCGATGATCTTCTTGCCCTCGGCCTGCTTCTCGGGATCTTCGACCTTGGAAACGGAACGATGGACGTCATCGATGGCTTGAGTCTGTGGTAGAGGTCAGAAATGCTCATATTGTGGCCAGATCAGCGTCCTCACCAGAATGACAGGCCAGCGGTTGCGGACAGAGTCGCTGGCAAAGGACGTGGGGTCCGAGGTAACGGACTGGGCTGTGAACACGGCTGTCAGCGACGGCTGCGGCAGGCAGGTCGAGCAAGAAGTCACTTACGGGTCTTGGTATCGTACTCCATCTCGGCGACTGAATTGAAAATGAGGATTGATGCTGTGGTATGGCGATACCCAACTCGACGTGGGCGCTTCGAAACTTTTGGAGGGGTAGACGAGGGGCAGATCTGCGTATAGCGGGGGCCTTTATGTGGCATACATGCATATCTGCAAGGTCCCGCGTCGCGCCCGAGAATCTCCACCAGGACGTCATCAAACTGCATCAGAATGGGCCCAATACTGGGTCCATCTCGACGAGCCGCGACTGACGTTACCGAGATTTAAACATTTTCCCTCATACCCATATTAATTCCTGCCTGAAGACCGCCTTGTCCACTTATCGCAACGTCGCAGGACGGGTTAATTGTCTCACCAGCCTGCGCGGCTCCCGACGCTCGGCGAGCACCCCCGAATCAAAGGCCGTCGTCATCGCGCCTGCTATCGCCGTGGCAAGGCGGCCGATGCGGTCGACTCAGTATCCAGGGGAGGGACGGGAAATGGAAGGGGGCTTGGATGGGATCGGAGCCGAAGCGGACGTTACTAACCAACGCCGTCTGATGCCAGCTAGAGCCAGCGCGCGTTTCCACACCTGTTTGCGCGCGTCCTTTATCAGACGAACCGACAAAAAGTCGACAACGGACCTGTCTTGCTTTGGCAGACATCGCTCTGCTGCCTAATACCGTTTCCGCGAGGAACAGGCTGATACTATTGTTCGTGTCATCGGCTACCAACATAAAGACCAGTGTCGTTCTGTAATAAGGTTCCCGCTTCGCAAACACAATGAGATTTGTCCATCGATAGTAACATCTTGGGCCTGGACATCATGTATGGGACTCGGTCTCCTCGATCAGCTACCCTGCCTTGGGCGAGTATAGTAAGATTGTAGAAACCCACGACGGTCTTTGTGTGTGTAAGTGACATATGCTTGTACCTTCCTAGGGAAAACTGGGGGCCCTCTGCCCCGACTGCTTTCGCCAATGCTCTCAACTCCGCCTCTCAACATGGCATGGCCACGAGTGAGGGACCATGGTAAAGTACGCCTCCCACTTCCACTCCTGTGTGGGGTCATGTTGCCGGAAGTTATAATCACGAACCAGCGTCGCCAGGATTTTTGACATCTCCATCCTGGCCATGTGCTGACCAGGGCAGGAATTATAGCCATAACTCCACTAGACGACTTGAGTCAACATGGTGCTGCACGGGCAGTATCAAGGGTCAACAACTCACAGGCATGAAGTAGTTGTCGAGATTGGCTGCATCTTCCGTCAACCAGCGATCAGGGTTGAACTCGAGAGCATCCGGGCCCCAGATCTCCTTGTTGTGGTGCAGGACCCAGGGGTTGATGGACACAATTGTCCCCTTGGCAAAGTGCTCACCACCAATGTCGAGCCCGCCCTCGCCTACGTCGCGCGGCAGGCCCATTGGCACCGGCGGAAACACTCGCAGGGCCTCCTTGATGCACACCTGCAGGAAGGGGAGCTTCTGGGCATCGGCGAAGCTGACGACGGGGTCCTGGCACATGCGCTGCTCCCGGACGGCCTCATCCACCTCATCGCGCACGCGCTGCCAGGCGTTGGGGTGGCGCAGCATGTGGTAGATGGACGCCTGCAGGGCGCACCCGACGGTGTCGCTGCCGGCGCTGACAGCCGACGTGGTGGCGGCGTAGATGTTGCGCATGGTGATGCGGTCGGGGCTCTTCTCGACGGCCCTGAACCAGTGGGCCAGCACGTCGTACCTGCTGTCCGGATTCTGGACACGTGCGTCCAGGGCCCTGACCACCGTGTTGAAGATGTGGCCCATGGGGAGCACGCCCAGCCAGGTCACGAGCGGGTTGCCGAAGAAAGCGACGAGCAGCCAGCGGACGTAGCCGGCCACGGATAGGGCGACGCTGAGGTAGGGCCCGTTGCGGATGGCATGGCCAACGTCCCTGTCCTCCTGCAGGAAGCCAAACTGCTTGGAGAAGAGGACCTCGCCCACGACGTCGAACGCCAGGAAGCTAAAGTACTTGTCGAGGTCAATCGCCTTTCCAGACTCGGCGTACCCGTCCAGGCGGGAGGTGAATAGCCGGACTGTGTCGTCGACGGCCTCTTCGTTCTGCAGGATGTTCGCAAGCTTCCACCCTGAAGCAAGATGCCGCGACCGCTCATTCTTAAGACTGGGGTCGGTGAACGACATGGGCGTCTGGTATCGGTAATCCGGCAGCGCCATGGCCTTGTAGAAGCTGCTCTTGTGGAGGGGCCCCATGAGGATCTTCTTGATGGCGTCCGGGTGGCTGACGCTCACCTCGTTGGGAGCGACACGCACAAACGGGCCTGCTCCCCGCGATATGCCGTCAGATGTAACTTTCTATCTGCAACGTCCTGGTGGAGTTCCGGCAAGACTCACCATATTTTTCGTGTAGGTCCTCCAGCACAACGTTCTGGTCCCCCTTGATAATGTGGATGATGTGCCAAAGCCTCGAGAACGAGGCCAGACCTGGCCCAGGAATACGCCGCAAAGGGGAGAGGAGCCAGCTCCCCAGGATCCAGGTGGCAAAGAGGACGAGCACCTGTGCTCCAACTATGGGCCAGGAAAAGTTCATGGTGAAGACACTCGCTCAAAGACTGGGGGAGGGGAACGGCCATGAGGGCGGGGAGGAGTCACATAAAAGCGAAACGGCCACTATTAAAAAGAACGGCGCGGTGTTTGATTGTGTGAATGGGATCAGGGTCCAGGGATTAATTGAGCCTGGACAACTCACAAGTGTTGGGATACAGAGGTGCAGACTGCATATTGCAATGGACTGGGACAGATCCCAGGACCCTAGAGATGCCCCAGGTATTATTTGAGCTATCGGAAAATCGGCGGTGCTTCAGATGCCTGGATTGGAGGGTTTCCCTGTCTCCTCGGTGCAGATACCGACCCTGGCTCGCATGCATGCAGCGACAAGTCAGTCAGTGTAACCCTGGTTGCTGCTTGACAGGGAGGCAAACCAAGAGGCTGGACAGACGTGAGAGAGCCAAGGCGGGCAAAGCTGCTGATTCTAGCAGCGACTCCAGTCTTTCTGCGCGAGTGAGGGGTGGACTTGCATATCAACGTTTGCTATTGGCTTCGCCTCCTTGTCCAAGATGAAACTATAACAGCCTGTCAAGGCTAGCAGGGAGACGTACAAACGGGCCAACAGGGTGGGGGCCAGCTGGTTCCGACGGAGGTCAAGTCCACGATTTCTAATTTTGGTACGGAGTAGAAACATTTGTTATAGTAGGAGAATCTACTCTCAGGTTGTCGATATCCATATGTGAGATCTATTTGTGCGCGCTGCGAGATAGGAGATTGCGAGCCTTGCAAGCATGCCTAGCATCGTGGCGATGGACGACATGTGTCAGCCTTCCTAGAAAACTAGCACACTATTGGTAGCTCAGGTCAATTGAACGGTTGGGATATCGCAATATGGACACAAGAAAGTTCAATTAAAGCTAAGTGCATACAGGCAAAGATCCCTCTGGTCATGTTGCGCCTTTCATACAGCAACGTATCGTCGGCTGGACGTTTCTGATCCCAAATACAAAGGAAATTCAAGAGAGCGTTACACGTTTCTCATGAAACTGTGGCTGAAGACAAAAGAAAGAAAAAACATGTCGTGTTTCTCAATTAAAGGACTGAATCTCGACTCAAGAAGTCGGAGTAATTTCCCATTGCACTGATCTAGATATAGCAAAAGGAAATGTCAGTACGAGTTTGAGATAACAAGCAATAACAAGAAGAAGGCTTCTTCATCCACGTACCATTTTCATTCCAACAAGTGCTTGCTTGTTTTCACCTCACTAAAATACCTCGCAGCGACTTGGAGTCTTCCCCCCTTGGTCTTCTACTGCTTCAGCGGTGGCGAGTAAGGATGCAAGGGGCATTTCCGTTGTCCCGTTGGTGAACTCTTGTACTGTCCATTCGAGACTGCGTGAGAGCTTTTCAGCCAAATCGGGAGCGATGTTCTGATCCAGGTATCCGATTGCAATCTCAACGTGATCAGGGTGAGAGACGGCAGTGACCGAGATATCAGACGGGTTTCCCGCTCCATCTGGAAGGGACAGGGACATGTCGTACTCAGCCCCTCCAAATTTGAGGGCGCCTCCTGGGGCTCGGTCGAGGCAGTTGATGATGGATGTGAAGAGCGTGGCCGGGGTCGTGCCAGCTACGGACTGTAGCACCTCGCGGAATCCGACAGTCTCATGAGGCATCCGGGATATTGACTGCTCCTGGAGATGTCGCAGCAGATCAAGGACGGTCCACGAGTCGGACAGCTTTGCCCGCACAGGGATCAGCGTGGCGCAGCACCCGGCGGTTCTCTCAGCATTGCCGTCGTTCGTGATGCGACCGGACACGACTTCGCCAAACACCACGTCGTGGGTGCCCATGTGTACTGCAACAGTCCTTGCCCACGCTGCTCTGAGGATGGTTGACATGGTGATGCCGTCTGGAAGTCCCTTGGTAATTTTGACTATGTGAGTAGCGTGATGGACCAGCTGGGGAAGTCTCCAAGACAGACCGAGTGACGGGACGCGGAAGCTTGGCATTGAGGACCCCTCGAGCAATGTGGACCAGTAGTCGAGGCTCTCGTCCTTGTTCTGGCTTGTGGATAAGCTGTGCATGTAGCCACAAGGGGTGGGATGGTCTTCGACCGGCTGTCCACCGTAGATCGCCTGGAGAGTGGTCATGAAGTACGACAAGGAGATGGCGTCGTATTCTCCGTGGCTAAGACGGAAAAGAATGCGGTGTCGCAAGTCGTTCGTGGATGTGATGATGGCGAATTGGGTAAAGGGGTGACCGAGTCGAACCGGGCGATTCATGTCTCGGGCAATTAGAGCCTTGGTGAACTTGTCAATAGGCTGGTTGGTCTCGTAGTGTTCAATGTCGGGCTTGTGGTCTTTGAGGACAACCTGAAGAAGTCTTTGGTTGTGGTAGACGTAGGCTGTCCGCAGAATGTCGTGGGATTTCAGGAGTTGCCAGCAGCTCTCCCTCCAGTGTTGAACATCGCAAGGTCCTGATCCATCAAGGGTTACATGAGCAAGCATGTCACGAGACGGCTGCAGCGACGCGACGACACAGAGTTCCTGGAAGTCGGTAGTGGGCGCCGCATCGGTGATGACGGCCTGTGTCCAGAGCAAGGACGAAAGCGTCTGGATGGTGGACGTGGCTGTACTTGCCATGGCGCGGAAGGGCTCATATGTCACCGACGGTGCGGATTTGTCTGAGGAAATGGCGCGCTCTGCAGTTACTGCCAGGTCGGACAAGACGGGGGTTTTGAAGACGTCTGCCACGGTAAAGGAGAGCCCTGCCCGCTGACGGGCCTGCGAGACGAGGCGCATGGCCGCGATGGAGTCGCCCCCAGAGCTGAAGAAGTTGTCCTTGGCCCCGATGGACGGGGTTGAAACATTGAGGACAACCGCCCAGAGTTGTTGGAGTTGGCGCTCCATGTCTGTCGACGGGGCGACCTTGGATCCACCGCCAAGTTCGTAGCGGGACAGGACACTCGATTCCTTCTCGAGAAGTGTCTGGATTCCTCGTCGATTCAGTTTTCCCGAGTCTGTCAGGGGTAGCTTGGTCACTGGGACGTAGAGCTGCGGGACCATGTATCCCGGCAGGACACTGGCAAGAGCACTTCGTAGATCCGTCAAGGATTGCTTCTGGATGGACGAGAGCGGTAGTAATGCCGGAGTTGTATCCGAGTCGAACTGCTTCTCCTGGAGCTCCAATGCGGCCGCTAGGACCTTGCTGTCAACGTCGTTTGGAGCAATCAGGCTGACGGCAACCTCGGCGACTCCAGGAAGCTTCTTCTTGATCCAGTATTCAATCTCGCCAATTTCCACTCTTTGACCGCGGATCTTTAGCTGCGTATCGCGGCGTCCGAGACAAACGACCGAGCCATCCGGCATCTGTCGAACCAGATCACCGGTGCGATAGAACCGGCTTGGGGGCTTGGTACCCCGATCAAACTGCTGGACCCATGCTGGGTCCGTCACAAACGACTCGTTCGTCTTCTCTGCGTTGTTGAGATATCCGCGACCCAACAGAGGGCCTTCTACCAGCAGCTCACCCACGCTGCCAACAGGCACGAGGCGATGGTAGTCGGACTGATCCACCACCCACAAGTTGCTGCCACCCAAGGCAGTGCCAATGTTGGTCGACTGGTCCACGTCGGTGATGGGACCGGCCAGAGATGTTATGATGGAACATTCGGTCGGTCCGTAGCCGTTGTAAAGCGTGACTTGGCCGCCAACCCACCCTTCCAAGACCTCTGACTTCAAGATTTCTCCTATGAAAATCAGTGCCTTGAGAGACGGAACCTCGTGCGGCTTGATGAGGGCAGCCACGGTGGGGGTTAGCACGGCACCAGTGATACCGTAAGACTTCATAGAACGAGACAGGTTGTTCAGCCGGTCGTGCTCCGAGATTGTGCAGATGCAACCGCCGAGGGAGAGGGTTGCAAATGTCTCGGCAATACTGGCATCAAAAGTGTAGGCTGCAAACTGGAGGACTCGAGCACCGGGTCCGGCAAAGACCGGTCCCAAATCCTGGAAGCATGAATAAATAGACCCATGCTCGAGAAGCACGCCCTTGGGGACGCCTGTGCTTCCAGAAGTGAAGATAATGAAGGCTGCGTTTGTGGAACGCACCGTCTCACAGGCAGGGGACTCCTTCTTGGGGAGTTGACTCAGGAGTTGCTGATTCACCACGAGTGTGTGAGCCACAGCATCTTGGTAGCGGCCCGTAGTATGGGATGTGAGGATGATATTGGCAGCCGTTGTTTCAAGGATAGTCCGGACTCTCCGCTCGGGATGTTTGGAGTCAATGGACACAACAATTCCACCAGCTTTGAGAGTTGCGAGCTGTGCAACGACGGCCCACTGGGACTTGTCCAACATGAGTGCTACGGCCGTTTCGGGGCCAACACCCAGCGCAACAAGATGGTGGGCGAGTCGCTCGGACAGATCATCCAGCTGCGCGTAGGAGAGCTCCCCGTCCCATGCGCACACGGCCGGGGCGCTGGGTCGCAACATTGCCTGTTTGCGTACAAGATCGTGCAGGCAAACATCGGGTTGGGGTGGGCAGGGTTGATTCCATCTGCTCAGCTGTCTGCTATCGCGAGGACTGACCACGTTGACATCGCCAACTAGTCGGTCTGTTGTGGTGTCTACCTTTGTTGCAGCCACGCGATGGATTTGGAGTAGGACGTGCTCGAACTGCTCCAGGAGGTTGTCCATCCTCTCAGTCGTCAAGATACTTTGGTCGAAGCGGGCGTGCATCTCGATGGACTTGGAATCGGCCGCGGGTCCAGTGCCGCACTCGAGAATCAACGGGTAGCCGTGGGACTGGGTCTCAGAGTTCTCCATTGGCATTGGAGTGAGGCCCGGGAAGTTCGAATCGGCATGTTCTCCCCGCTCGCTCGAGGGCTGTACAACAAACAGGTGTTGAAGATCCAGAGAGGAATCAGGGACGAGCTGGAGTATTTTCTGCAGGCCCATATGTTCGAACGGCAGCATGTCAATGGCCTGCTGCTGGACCATGGATAGGTACTCGACCAGTTTCTGGGTCCGGTCTAGGTGAATGCGGACCGGCACCGTTGTGATGGTTGGGCCCATGACGTCCAGGATGCCCTCGACCGACGCAGTGCGGCCCGAAAGCGGTGTTGCAAACACGACGTCTCGGCTCCCGGCCTCTGCGGCCAGGACCAGTCCCCAGGTCGCCCTCAGTAGCGTCGCGGTGGTAAAAGACAAGGAATCTTCCGCATCAGGGAGGGTGATGCTCCGGGTGTGTGTCTGGTAGACCCCATGCTGATGCTTCTGCGGTGTCAGGGGAAAGCCAACACCCAGCTCGCCCTTCAACTGCGAGCTCCAGTACTCCTTGGCAGCTGATGCCGAACTAGATGACTGTTGAAGATGCTTCACGAATCGCGTGAATGGTGCAAGTCGTGGGACAGATTGCGCAGAGTAAAAGTCAGACACAGACTGGAGCAGTTTCCTTATACTCCACCCGTCGTAGACGCTGTGGTGGCAAGTCCAGACAAAGTAGCGCTCCTTGGAGCTGGTAGAGACAATAGCAAACCTCGAAAGAGAAGTTCCCACACCCATTGTCTTTGCGGTATCGTGCTGCATATAGGATGCCATGTCGGAGGAGACCTCCAGCCAGTCCATTGCCTCTCGCAAAGGCATTTGCACGGCTCCCAGGATATGATCCTGCACGATTCGCGTACGGAGAATCGGAGCCATGTCGAATGCCTTTTGCCAGGCTTCTTTGAATCGACCTACGTCAATGCTTTCATCGAGGCGGAACGCCCACCGGCCGACGTAGGCTCCTGCTTGTCGCGAAGTTATCGACAAGAGCCCCTCCTGCAGTGGAGTACAGGGGTAGACATCCTCTATGTCGTCTGCCGAGACGCTGCACTGTGAGGCCAAGCGTTCCAGATCGCCTTGCTCGGGCTTGGTCGGCCCTGGCCACAAGGCGAAAGGAGCTGTGTCAGAGGCAGTGGTGGAAGCATCTGGGGCTGTACGCCTTTCTGACAACTTCTCGTCGACAGCCTTGGCCATGCTTCCAAGGACGGGGTTCTTGAAGATGTCTGCCACGTTGAGAGGAACCGGAGGGTTCGACTCCCGTGCAAGGGCCACTAGGCGCATGGCTGTGACCGAGTCGCCACCAGAGCGGAAGAAGTGAGTGTTGGGACCAATGTGTTTCGCAGAGCGAAGTGCTGCAGTCCAGAGCTGGCGGAGCAACACTTCTGTAGAGGTCAGACACTCCGTGGATGTCTCTGTCTTTTCGGCGAGGCCAAAGTCGAGCATCTGGTCCTCGCTGATGCCCTCGAGGAGTTCTCGAAGAACCCTCTTGTTAATCTTGCCCGAGTCCGTGAGAGGCATCTGATTCAGCGGGACGTATACTGCTGGCACCATGAAGGATGGGAGCTCCTCGGTGAGAACCGCCTGGAGTGCCAAAAAGGCTCCCCGCAGTGACTCCGTGAGTGGGAGGATCGGAGATGATGCATCTCCAGAGTCGCCGCTCATCTCTACTGCAACGGCAAGGAGCGGCTCGTTTCCACGGGACATGATCAAGTCCGCAGCCACCATCTGAGCAGCCGGGAGGGCACGCTTAACGCAATATTCAATCTCGCCAACCTCGACTCTCTGGCCGCGGACCTTGACTTGGCCGTCCCGTCTGCCTAAAAAGGTGAGGGAACCGTCGGTAGGACTCTGTCTCACAAGGTCGCCAGTTCGGTACATGCGGCGGCTTGCCCCTGATCCGATATTGTACTTGGATATGAACCCGGGATCTTTGACAAAGGCGTCTGCCGTCCTCTCCGGGTCGCCTAGATATCCACGGGCCACATTGGGGCCCTCAAGCAGCAATTCACCAGCTGCACCGATGGGTACCAGGGAATGATGGTCGTGCTGATCGACAACCCATGCAAGACCAGCCTGAGGAGTTCCGATATTCAGTGATCGGTTTCTATCAGTAATGGGACCGTCAATTGCTGCCAGGACGGTGCATTCAGCTGGGCCGTAGCTGTTGAAGACATCGACATGCGCGCCCCATGTCTCAATTGCGGCAGGGGGGACGGCTTCACCAGCGAGTCCAAGTGTATGGAGTGATGGGACGTCTTTGGGATTGATGAGACCAGCCACTGTTGGTGTCAGGCAGGCAAAGTTTACGCCCATCTTCTCCATCGAGGCGGACAGTTGCTTGACGTCCATTCTGTCCTCTTCCGAGACAACACATGTGCAGCCGCCAAACTGGAGAGCACCCAGTGTGTCCATCAGGCTGACGTCAAAGACGTACGCCGAGAACTGGAGAGCTCTCGAATCGGTGCAAAGGCCAAGTTTCGCGCCGTGCCTGTCCAGACTTGTGAACAGACCACCCTGGGTGAGCACAACGCCCTTGGGGCGACCGGTAGATCCCGATGTGTAAATAACAACGGCGGCGCTGTCAGGAGTCAAATCGGGTCGAGGGACAGATGCTTCTTGCGGAAGTCCCTTGAAAAGGTCATGATTGACCTGGAGAACGTGCGGGACGGAGAGATCCTTGAATTTGGCCGCACAGCTTTCGGATGTCAAGACAACCGAGGCCCCAGTGTCACCGAGTAGGAAACTCAGACGTCGAGACGGCAGCTGATAACCCAGCGGAACAATGACACCACCGGATTTTAGGACAGCCAGCATGGACACGATGGCCCACATGGACTTTTCGAAACAGAGGCCAACCATGGATTCAGGCCCAATTCCGAGGTGAACGAGACGAGACGCCATTCGGCTGGCCAGAGAGTCCAGCTCTGAATATGTCAGCTGTCCATCCCACGCACAGACTGCTTGGGCGTTGGGCCTTGAAATTCCCTGTTGGAATATCTTTTCATGGACATATCCTGGCAAGGTGGGCGGAACACTCATGTTCCACTGGCTGAGCTGCTGGATGTCCTTGGGGCTCATGGAATCCAGCTCATTGACCACCAAAGAGTCGCCATCTCTGGCGATAGCCAAGAGTGCGTGGTGCAAGCTGTCTTGCAGGCATTTGGCCGATTCGTCGTCCAGGAAGGACGCCGAGTACTGCAGAGACAGCCGCATTGTGGAATCATTGCACATGACATTGAGATTCAAGTCATATTCTGTAGGATCCTCCCCAGAGATGCCTTGAACAGTGAGACCCGCGCTTGGCTCCATTCCCTCCATGGGCTGCCTGGTATACGAGACAGTTGAATTGAACAAGCCCTGCCCAGAAAGACGGAGGGCATGCTGGATGTCGGCGAGCGGCGTCCGCTGGTAGTTGAAGGAGTCGAGGAAGTTGTTCTGCACCTGCTGGGCTGCGCCTGACACCGTCAGGGCTTTATCGCCGAAATGGAGGCGCGAGACGGTCATGTTGATCATGGGCCCGGCCATTTCGTTGATGCCATCAATGGGTGCGTCTCTGCCGTTGGCCAGGTAGCCAAAAAGAATATCCTTGGATCCGGTATATCGAGCCAGGACGACTCCCCAAGCCAGCTGGACAATGTTGGCGACGGTTACTCCGTATTGGTCACGGAAACGATGAATAGAATCCAGATTGTTAATGTCCATCTTGATTGTCCTCAGCGACCTCTCCTTGGTGGCTGGGGAGGTTGATGGCGGCAGATAGCAGGGATGGGCACCGGCAAGTCGAGATGTCCAGTGGTTCAGGGCCTCAGTGGCCGAGATTCGCTGGAGGAAACTAACATAGGTTCCGTAGGACGGACTGGGGACGTCAGAGAGATGACCATCGTAGCCGTGGATTAGGTCTCGGAAGATGACTCCAATCGAGGAGGCGTCCATGAGAGCATGGTTGAAAGTCACGCGAGCATAACTCTGTCCATTCTTGGTTGAGCACAGCACCAACTGATGCTGTGGCTCTCCGGGTGCATAGTCTGGCAGCCCAAGTTCAGAAAGGGTCGAGATGATGTCGTCAGCATCCTCGCAGTGGATTCGGGGGACCTCTGGATCCCAGTGCTTCCGCACCACTTGGCAGAATACATGCCCGGCAGAAGGCGACTGGATGAAAACGGTTCGCATAATGGAGTGTCGGGAGACAACTGCCTTCCATGCTGCCTCGAGTCGGTCGAGATCGACATGTGTTGTTCCAACGGCGCCAAACTCGCAAATCTGGTGTACGTGGTAGGTAGCCGGATCTCTGATCTGGCTCATCAGGATGCCTTGCTGGATCGCTGAGCAGGGGTACATGTCCTCCATATCTGAGGCATTACTGATGCCAGCTTGGGGCAAGATTCTGGTTTGCAACTGGGACAATTCATCGTACGTCATGTTTAGCGACGGGAAGTCAGCCAGCGTGAGAGTCAGGGGCAGTTCAGACAAGCGCGCAATGAGCTCCTTGATGGAGGACTGATAGGCATGCGCCCAGCGCCGGACAGCACCTTGCTTGTGCATATTCTTGTTGAAGCCGAAACTGATCTTCAGCCCGTCATCCCACACTGATGTCTCCACATCGAAGACAGCAAGGCGCTTCACGTTGTCACCTACACCGGACAGGGGCGGCTGGTTGTGGCTATTGTCGATGAGGAACAGGCTGTCAGCTTCTTTGGAACCCTGGTGATAACGACCACCAAAGTTAAACAGGACCTCGGCCTGCCTGTGAGAACCAAACGCATCGCGTCCGCTGTCGCTCAGGAACCGCGATGCAAAGTACGCCAGGCCTCGCTCAGGGACGCTCCGGCGCAGGTCCTTCGTTCTCCGCAGAACGTCAATCAGGTCGTTCGATTCTGACGCAACATGAAGAGGCGCCATTGTTGTAAACCATCCGACAGTGTCCGACAGCTGTATAGCATCATCCCAAGGCTCACGTCCGTGTCCCTCGTTGAAGATGGTCGGTGAAGGCCTATCCGGGAACACTTGGGTGAATGAGTGGAATAGCGCAGCCAGGAGGAGCTCAATCGGCTCAACCCGGAGAGCTTCTCCTGCCTTAAACAATAGCTCGCCTTGGTTCTCGAGCACAAAGTCTTCGCTCACTCGGTCACCCCAGACATTTGCATCAGAAGCAAGTCCCCAGTAGCCCAAGTCTGCCATCGGTGTTGGGAATGGGAGCACATGGGCCGGCGATGCCGACTCCTCCGCGTGCTTGGCTAGAAGACGCGTCCAGCTTTGGAACGACGTTGAACTATTCACGAGTTCACTGGAGGGGTGCTGGATCAAGTCTTCCATGTCGCGGATAATGATGCGCCACGAGACCAAGTCGATTACGAGATGGTGTGCGACGAGGAACAGGGTCTGCGTCTGTGTGGATGCCACATTGATCAGGTCCGCAGAGAATACCGGGCCATCTGTAATATTTAGCTGGCATTGGGCCGAGGATATAACGGCTTCGAGCTCCTGTTGATTATCGACGTGATGGGTATCGAAACGGAACGACCCATCCACTTCGGCAAGCAGCTTTTGCTTC
Organism: Amphichorda felina; assembly: GCA_016490725.1. NCBI lineage: Eukaryota > Fungi > Ascomycota > Sordariomycetes > Hypocreales > Bionectriaceae > Amphichorda > Amphichorda felina. Next base: position 16,088 of record JAEMHR010000209.1, on the reverse strand, counting down.
CACCCATCCTCCGTCTCGTAGAATCGTGCGCGAAGCATTGGGTGCCGAGAAACGAGGCCCTCGAGGGCCAGGATGATCTCTTCGGCTTTAATCGGTCGTTGCGGAACAAGACACACATTCTGGTTGAATCTATCTTGACCGTCGTCATGCTGACCGCCAGAAGCCATGGATTCAAAGTAAAGCCTCTGTATCGGGGAGAGGTCGAACCAGGTGTTCATCGAGTCAACAGCCTGGGAATTGGTGCTCTCGAAAGTCGCCTTCTTGGCCAATTGGGCCATTGATTTGCTCTGCAACAAGTCCCGAACCAGGATCGAGATGCCATGTCGCGTGCGGCAGCGAGATACAACTTGCATCGCCGTGATGGAGTCGCCACCGATATTGAGAAACGATCGGGTCAGAGCAATCTTACTCAGGGGCAGATTCAGGATCTCTCCCAGCACCTCCTGAAGACGCTTCTCAAAGTCGTTTGCCGGGGTGGTGTCAGCCACTTCATCGACTGCGCCAGAGGTGAAACTTTCAAAATAGTCTGGCTCTATGGCCTCGAGCCACTGTTGAAGCTTCTTTCGATCCACCTTGTCCGAAGTGTTGCGCGGCAGGAACCCAAGAGGTATCCAGGCAGTGGGCACCATATACTCAGGTACGGACTCCGAGAGTCGTTGGCGGACCAAGCCAGCTTCCTTGAGAGCTTCCGCCAGCTGTTCCTTGCCGACTGGGAGTACCTCTGAACCATCTTCATCCCTGTTGGATTGGTAGCCTCTCAGTGTCAGGAGCGCCACGAGGCGCGACTTGGATGGACCCTGTCGAGGGTACAGGACGATGCCATCCGCAACCGCTGGGTGCTTGGTAATATGATGTTCCATCTCACCTATTTCCACGCGCTGGCCGCGAATCTTGACCTGGCTATCGCTTCTCCCGATGTAAGAGAGAGAGCCATCGTTGTTCTGAATGACCATGTCTCCCGTACGATACATACGGCGTGGCCCTCCGTTGGTACTCAGACCGGAATGGGCTGACCAGGCTGGGTCGTAGATGAATGCACCCGAGGTTTTCTCCTTGTCGTTTAGGTAGCCGCGTGCGAGGAGCGGCCCCTCGAGAAGCAATTCACCTGGGGTGCCAATGGGGACCAGCTCATTCACATTGTCCTCGTTGACAACCCACAAGGCGCCTGCGATGGCATGTCCAATCCTCGGAGTCTGGCCAACCTGGACTATTTCGCCAGCAGTTGACATGATGGAGCACTCAGCCGGTCCGTAGGCATCAAACACGCGAGCTCGACGCACCCAGGCGTCGGTGTGCTCCGCAAGGACCGCCTCACCTCCAAGGATTATAGTTCTCACTGCTGGGATATCTGAAGGCTTCAGCGTGCTTAGTACTCTGGGCGTGAGGAACGTGTAGTTGGCCTTCAGTCTTCGAATTGACCCCGCCAAGTCACTCATCCTCTCCTCTTCCGATGGCATACACACACAGCCTCCAAACTGAAGAGTGGTCAAGACGTCATGGAGTGAGGCATCAAAGGTGAACTGGGCAAACTGAAACGCGCGTGTCGCCGGACTCATGCCAAATATCTTGCCGTGTGCCTGCAAGCCTGTCGAAAAGGCCCCATGTTCACTTACAACACCCTTTGGAGTTCCGGTGGAGCCCGACGTGTATATGACAAGCGCGGCATTAGAAGGGCAGACCGTTTGGTCCACTGGGGCCGTGAAATCCGGTAGCTCCGCAAAGAGTGCCTCGTCCACAGACACAATGTGAGGAACCTTACCCTCAAAGGAAGAGGCGTAGTGCGGCGTTGTCAGGACAATCTTGGCACCCGTATCCCGGAGGATTGCCTGAAGACGGAGCACCGGATCGGCCTTGACGGGAACCATTGCACCGCCAGCCTTGAGTGTGGCAAGCATGGAGACAACGGCCCACTTTGACTTGTCAAGACAAAGTGGCACCATGACCTCTGGTCCAGCTCCGAGGCTTATCAGGTGTCGAGCAAGTCTCTCCGAAAGTTTGTCTAGTTCGACACGGGACAGATTACCGTCCCACGCGCAAACAGCAGGCTCATCAGGCCCAGAGGAAACATGACTTGTTATCAGCCCGTGCACCAAAACTTGGAGCCTCTCGGGGATGTCTCTATTCCACTCTGCCAGTTGAGCAACCTCTTCTGGGCTCGCCATGTCGATTGAACCGACAGGAAGCGCTGGGTTGGGCCCATAGCCGCTGTTGATGTCGGAGAGCTGAGTGAAGATGCGTTTGAAGCGACCGAGGAGACGCCCAAGGTATGGGGCAGTGAGTACACTCTCGTCAAACCGAGCTTCGATATCGATGGTTGACTGGTCTCCCAGCCCCGTGATGCACTCAATATTCAGCGCAAAGTCATCGAATCCCTCCATAGGTAGCACATTTGCCTCGAGCTTCAAGGGTCCCGTGACAAAGTGATCTTCAAGCTCTTTGACAGGCTGAATGGCGAACATGTGCTGGGGTTGGACATCACGCCCCACAAGACGGCGGATGTGTTGCAGGCCAGTGTGCTCGAACGGCATCATATCGATGGTCTGTTGATGAACCGCAGACAGGAACTCACCCACACTTTGAGTCTCATCAATTTGTATCCGCACAGGGACAGTGGTGATGGTTGGCGCCACAATGTCCATGACCCCCTGGACAGGGGCTCCTCTCCCAGAAAGGGGCACGGCAAAGACTACGTCGTTGCCTCTATATGCGGACACAGCCAAAGCCCAGGCAGCTCGAAGGAGGGAGGGCATGGTCACGGAGCCCTCCCCTTGTCGGATGTCCAGTCGAGTTTTGATTGTCTGCAGGGGCTGCTGTGGCCGGTATCTCGATGAAGCACCGGGCAGAGCTGGGAAGCGTGCGCCATTGTCGCCATCCAGCTGGGACTTCCAGAAGGGCTTGGCAGCTACCGATACATGCCCTTGGAGGTACTTAATAAACCGGGTATAAGGAGCCAAGGCAGGGACGTTTTCTCGTGCGTAGAGACAAGAGACAGCCTCGTACATCTTGGACAGACTGTGCCCGTCATAGACAGCGTGGTGGGCCGTGAAGACAAAATATAGCTCACCCGGGGCTGTGCCAACAATAGCATGTCGAGCCAATGGTGAGCCATACGCCATGGACTTTTTGGAGTCTTCCGCAAGGTATAGATCCAGATCAGGAGCCGACAGCCACTCCATTTCCCGCCTGACAACTACTTGCAACGCGCCTGATGACCTTCCAGGAACGAGACGCGTCCGGAGAATTGTTGTCATATCGTACAGTGTTCTCCAAGAATCCTTGAACCGTTCAACGTCAACCTCCTCGGGTATACGGTATACCCAACGGCCCACATAGGCACGGGGCCTTTGAGACGTGATGGCCATGAGGCCTTCCTGGAGTGGCGAGCAAGGGTAGACATCCTCGACATCATCGACCGCGACCTGGCACTGGGCCGCCACCTGATCCAGATGCTCTACCAAGGATACCTCGTCCAGCTCCTTGGTCTGCTTGTTTACCACGTCTTTCCATAAACTGAAAGGTTCGGGATTTTCGTTGGCCAGAGCGTCTCCCGTTTTCTGGCTGTCGACAAAGCGAGCCATGTCCACCAGCCGGGGATTGTTGAAGACAGCGGAAACATGGAGGGGAATGTTCCAGTTGGGGCTGTTAGACATCGACACCAGTCGCATGGCCGTGAATGAGTCGCCTCCGGAATGGAAGAAGTGGTCATGGGTCCCAATCCTCTCTGGCTCGACTCCAAGAACAGCAGCCCAGAGTGATTGCAGCGTTTTCTCTGTCGTCGTGACTGGCTTGACCTTTTCAGCATTTGAAAGCGAGTAGTGTGACAGGTGCTGTTCAGACAAGCCGTTCAACGATAGGGAAAGCAGCCGGCGGTCCACTTTGCCTGATGCGGTCATGGGCAGCTCGGCGACCGGGACGTATAGTCCGGGCGTCATATAGGATGGCAGGGTCCCAAGAAGAGTGGAACGAAGCTCGGAAAAGATTCGCCGGAGACGGGGGGAAATGGGGAGGAACATCTGGCCATGCGGGGGAGGTGTTTGAGCTTGAGAGTCTGGAGCAAGAGTGTCGTCCAGCTCGACGACGAGGGCCACGATGGGGTTCGCAGCATCAGCCCTGGGCGTGACCAAGGTTGCAACAACCGTCTTGGTCGTACCCAGGCACTCCTTGGCCTTGTGCTCAATCTCGCCCACCTCGACGCGCTGGCCCCGAATCTTGACCTGCATGTCCCTCCTGCCAATGTACAGGAGATAGCCATCAGCACTCTGTCGGACCAAATCGCCGGTCCGGTAGAATCGCTGGTCCTGCAGGCCAATATGTCGCGCCCAAGGGGGGTCCTTGACAAACGACTTTTCTGTCTTGTCCCTGTCATTGAGATACTCTCTCGCCAATAGCGGCCCTCCAATCCACAGTTCACCAACCGCTCCGATGGGGCAGATGCCACCACCATCACCCACAACCCATACTCCGCCAGCAAGCGGACGACCGATGATAGATGCCTGCCTTGGCGCTTGCAGTGGCTCTCCGCAGGTGGCGTAGATTGAACACTCCGAGGGTCCGTACCCGTTCAGGGACTTCACCCGAGGCGTCTTGATGAGCTCGTTTACCATTCCTGTCTTGACTGCCTCGCCACCTAGCACAAGAGTCTCCAGCCGGGGCAGTTGCGAGAGATCAAGCAAGGAGGCCACAGTGGGGGTAAGCTGAGCGGAAGTGACATTGTACGACTTCATTGATCCTTGCAGATTGTTCATCCGGTCGTCTTCCGATATGACGCATACGCAGCCACCGTGATAGAGTGTGCCGAATATGTCGCTGATGCTGGCGTCGAATGTGTACGTGGCGAACTGGAGGGATCGGGTGGAGGAGCTCATCCCGTATGCCTTTCCATGGGCTTGGAAGCTCGAGAGGAGCGAGAGGTGAGTCAAGACAACTCCCTTGGGCATTCCTGTGCTCCCCGAGGTGTATATGATGACAGCTGCGTTCTCTGGCTGCACAGTAGTGTTCACATGTGCTAGTGGCAGACGTGACAACAGGTCGGCATCCACTTGCACAACATTCGACACTGTGCCAGTGAATTTTCCCGAGTGCTGGCTTGTCGTGAGGACAACATCTGCACTGATGTCGCGCAGAATCCCTTGTAGACGCTGTGCGGGATGCTTGGGGTTGACCGACACGACAACGCCACCGGCCTTGAGAACGGCCAATTGACTTATAGTGGCCATCCTGGACTTGTCAAAGCACAGGGCCACCTTTGTTTCGAGAACGACACCGAGGTCTGAAGCTAGGTGATGAGCCAGCTGATCTGCCAGACCTTCCAGTTCCCGGTACGTCAGATCGCCATCCCAGGCGCACACCGCTGGCGCATCTGGCTGGAGGAGTGCCTGACGATGAACAAGGCCGTGAATGCTGTCTCGCCCATTTGTCCGGGGAACCTCGTTGTTCCACTGGATGAGCTGGTCCACATCCTGCCGTGTCAAGATGGGCGCTTCGCTAACATGGGTCGAGTCGCGGCTCAGCGCCAAGGACTGGACGGCCTGCAACAGGGTTCCCAGGACCCGAGTCGCCGCCTTGGGCGAAAGGAACTCGGGTAAGTACTGGAGAGATACAGCAATGCTGCTGCTGGACACAACGACATTGACGTTGGCATCATATTCGGTTGGATCCTCGCTTGTGATCGGATGCAGCGCCAGACCGGCTCCTCCCCCGTTCCAGTCAGGGTTATGACGGTAGGATAGAGAGGTGTTGAATAGACTCTGTCCCTTGAGCTCGAGAGCGTGCCATATATCTACAAGCGGTGCTCGTTGATGACCGAAGCCATCGAGGAAGTCGTCTTGGACTTGCCTCAGGGCGTGGTGAACAGTCGTGTCGGCATCAATCTTGATCCGTGTGATCATCATGTTGATCAGTGGACCGACCATTCCGTTGACTCCCTCAACAGGAACATCTCTTCCACTGGCCAGGTAACCAAAGGAGATGTCGCGGGATCCCGTGTACTCGGCGAGAACCATTGCCCATGCCAGTTGGAACACATTGGCCACTGTCACGCCCAAGGTCTCGCTAAGCTTTTGGAGATTCTCTAGACCTTCGACTTGTGATGTCACAACTTGCATGGCACGAGGATGATCCTTCTCCGAGCCTCCATCTGCTGTTTGGTTCATTCCAACGTCCGTCAGTGACGGCATGTAGCACGGTTGCGCGTCAGCGAGCCTGGTGCTCCAATATGTCAACGACTCTGACGTCGGAGTCTGTTGCAGGTATTCCACGTAAGGGCTGTACAAAGGACCTTTGCTTTCCGGTGAGAAATTTCCGCGATAAGCCTCAAGCAGTTCTTTCATTAATAACCCCAGCGATGTGGCATCTCCAAGAGCATGGCTGATGACGAGGCGAGCGTACACCCTACCAGAAGGCGTAACATACACTTGAAGCATGTGGTTTGGCCGGTAGCTGTCCATTCCAAGTTCCGAGATTGTCTGCACCGCCAGTAAAGCTTGAAGCTCGTCCTCCTCGCACCTCCTATGGGTCATGTCGGCTTTCCACGACTTAAGAACCATCTGGTGATAGGTGCTGCCATGGTCTTCACCCAAGATGGGTGGCACAAAGACAGTTCGCAGCATCGGGTGACGATTGGTCAGTACCTGCCATGCCCCCAGAACACTGTCCACGCTGATCTTCTCGTCCGAATTGTCATGCTGGATCTCAAAGGAGTACTGGATCTGGTACTTTGACGGCTCCCTGGCTTGGCTCATGAGAATGCCTTGCTGGATAGGCGAGCAGGGGTAAAAATCCTCTATATCTTCTGGTCGTACACCTGCTTTTGGGAAGATTTCGTCTTGGAGACGGGCCAGGCCAGTGGCAGTCATAGAAGCCAGGGGGAAATCGCTCAGCGTAAGCATGGGAGACAGGACAGCCAGTTCAGCAAGTAGGTTACGCAGGACCGTTGCATAAGAGTCAATCCAAACCCAAACTCGGTCCTGACGTTTCATCCGTCCATTAAACTGGAAGCTGATTTTCACGTTATTTCCAAGAGTAGAGACTTGGACTTCGAAAATGGAGGGTCGCCTGACCGCATCCCCAATCGGCGATGCCTCAGGTCCATTCAGCGTATTCATGTCGAAAAGCCCCCCTGTCTCCTGCTCCATCTTCTGTGGTCGGTCGGTGTAGTTAAAGACGATCTCCGCCTGGTTCTGGGAAGTGGGGAATTGGGAATGCGAGTAGAGAGGATCCCGCCGTCTGATGAGGCGTCTTGCGTCCTTGACCTGTTTGAGAACATCAACGGGGCCATCGTTGTCGCAAGTAAGGTTATGGAGCGGGAGCATGCTTAGGAAACAGCCGACGGTCTCGGATGCATCCACTCCTGGACCCAAAGAACCTCTCCCATGGTCCTGATCATAGACAGTCGGGACGGCCCGATCAGGGAAGGCCTGACGGAACGAATACAAAAGGGTCGAGAGCAACACCTCAGGAGGTTCCGCCCGGAGTGAATGGATTCCCGCACCAAACAGCAGTGTCGTGTCCCGGTTATCGAGCACAACTTCCTCGGTCACCATGTCCCCGTACAGATTTCCCTCAGCATCCAGACCCCAATAGTCCAAGCTCGCCGTGCTCTTTTCAAACGGGTTCTCTGCCGCATCAGCACCTACAGCTTCTGACTCACGAGCCCGCATAGCCTCAGCTTGGGCATTTGTCCACGTACGGAAGCTGAGAGTCTTGTGGGGTCCGGCGGGGTGGCTCTTCAGGAAGGCTGCCAGATCACGAAGAATTATGCGCCAGGACATGGTGTCAACGACAAGATGATGAGCGGTCATGAACAATAACTGCTTCACTGTTCCATCAACCCTGCGTTGTACCAACCGGGCAGAGAAAACAGGACCGTGCTCCAAATCGAGGCTTTTCTGGGTGTTGTCGATGAGAACCATGGCTTCCTCGTGACTCGACACATTCCTGATCTCGAACCCATAGGATCCGTCCACGGTTCCGACAATATGCTGCTTCACCCCGGTGAGTTTATCATGGCTAAACCGGGCACGGAGCATGGCGTGCTTTGAAACAAGGAGTTTCATGGCTTGTGCAAAATCGCTGCTAGGGAATGGCCGTCTCAGTGAAAGGTAGCTACTCTGGTTATATCGGTGTTCACCTCCGCATCTGAGAACCTCGTCGCTGGATCCCAGCTCCTCGAAGTACCATTTTTGGGCTGGTGAGAGAGGGAAAGGCACATCATCAGTTTCTACCTCGTCCAAAGGCTTCCGTGAAGCGGACGCATTCTCCGCTAGCTGGGCAATGGACTTGGCTTGAAGGAGATCTCGAACTGCCAATGTGATACCCTGGGCCCTGGAACAGGAAGCCACCTTCATTGCAGAGATGGAGTCACCACCCACACTCATGAATGATCCATAGTCGAGCGGAATCTGGTCGACGGGTATGTTCAGGACCTCAGCCCATATGTTTCGAATATCATCCTCGACTGCTGTGGCTGGTCGGGTTTGGACTTGCCCCTGGCTCGCAACATGTGCAGCCAATGCGTTGAACAAGTCTTGGTCCATGTCGTCAACCCACTGTCCTAGCTTCTTGCGATCCAGCTTGGCGGAAGCGTTCTGTGGCATCATCCCGGACAGCGGTACCCAGACTGTCGGGACCATATGCTCCGGAACATGTGCTCGAAGATGCTGGCCAATGTCTCGAGTTTGTACCGTGGCTTTGGCGCGGTCCTCAGCAGACACTGGCATGACGTCTGATGGCGCCGTCTTGTCGAGTACAAAATCCCCCAGGCTCACGAGGCCAACCAGGCGGTCCTTGCAGGGGCCCTTCGTAGGGCAGAGAACCGCGGCGTCAATAACGGAATCGTGCTGGATTAAGTGATGCTCAATCTCGGCTGTTTCAACACGCTGTCCCCGGAACTTGATCTGCGTATCCCGGCGCCCGATATAAGTGATAGACCCGTCACGGTTCTGCTGCACCAAGTCGCCGGTGCGGTAGAGACGCATCGGGGTCCCAAACCCGTATTTGGACGCCCACACAGGATCCGTGATGAATGCGGCGGCCGTTTTCGTCTCATCATTGAGATAGCCGCGGGCCTGCAACGGACCCTGGACAAGCAGCTCACCCGGAGCGCCGATCGGCACCAAGCGATTGTAGTTGGTCGCCTCAGCCACCCAGAGGGCTCCCGCAAAGGCGAAGCCAATATTTAGAGCGTTGCATTCCGGAGTGAGTTGGTTTATGCTGCACTGCATGGAGCACTCTGACGGTCCGTAGGCATTGAACACGACGACGTGGTTGATCCATTGCTTGACAACACCCGGCTTCACAGCCTCTCCGAGCAATATGAGAGTATCGAGCGATGGAACCTGGTCTGGTGATATTGTCCCGGCTACTGTTGACGTCAAGCCGGCACAGTTGACACGATAAGAGCGCATCGCAGAATCAAGATGGCTAATGCGCTCCTCCTCAGAAATTACACAAAGGCAGCCGCCGTAGTGTAGCGTTGTGTAAATATCTTGAATGGAAATGTCAAAGGTATATGCTGAGAATTGCACGGTACGAGTACTTTGGCTGAGTTTGAATTTGGCCCCCATGTGGTGAAGACTGGTGCAAAGGCTGCTGTGCGGTAGCATGACGCCCTTGGGAATACCCGTGCTACCAGAGGTATAGATGATGAAGGCCAAATTATCTGAAGTTGCAGCACAGGGTGGTGCCCCCGATTCGGGTAATTGTGCCATGAAACTTTCGTCCACAACTATGACGTGACGGACCTTGTCTTCAAACTGGGAAGAGAGATCGTGCGTTGTCAAGACAATATAAGCCTCAATGTCTTTGAGTATGATTTCGGTTCGCTTGGTCGGTTGCTTCGTAGCAAAGGGGACCACACAACCTCCAGCCTTAAGGACTGCCAGCTGAGAAACAATAGCCCATTTTGACTTCTCAAAGCAGAGCGGTATCTTGACCTCCGGGCCAACCCCAAGACTGGACAAGTATGATGCCAGCTTGTTGGCTTCATCATCCAGCTGCTGGTACGTAAGACTACCATCCCAGGCATCCACAGCCGGCGCTGCTGGTTGACGAAGCCGCTGCTGCAAAACCCCATCGTGAATACGAGTCTCTCGTTTGGGTGGAATACGGTCGTTCCATTTGCGGATCTGGGAGATGTGGGTTTCAGGTACAATGTCAATGTCTCCAAGCCCCATGCTCTGATTCAAAATACTGCTCAAGGCCTTCTGGAAACTCTCAGAGACACTCTCTGCAGTCGTCTGATCAATGCGGGGATGCCAGAAATCAATCGTTCCCTCTAGCCCATTCTCACTGGTGAGGATGTTGAGTGTCAAATCATACTACAACTCATTAGCTACCGGGGTATTACAGTTGATGCGTAGGTTTTCACTCACCTCGGAAGGATTCACTGCGTCCAGAAGCTCAAAGGACAAACCTGAGCCCTGGACCAGTTCTCCTGTCATCTTCCTCTGGCATGACATGATGGTGTTTCCCCGGAGGCGTGAAAACTCCCTGCCTTGGGTTTCATGGCCTGCCATGAAAACACTGGGGTATGACATCCCCTCGAGAAAGTCACTCTGTGCCTTATCGAGCACCTGTGCCATTGTCGACTCGCTGTCCATCTTGACGCGGCAGATCATTGTATCAACAAAGACACCGACGGTCTGGCTGATTCCTGATAGAGGAGCCTGACGGCCCGAGCTGACGTAGGAGAAGCATACGTCGTCAGAGCCAGTGTAGGACCGCAGAACCAGTGCCCATGCAACTTGGCATAGGTTTGCGGGTGTGACACGGGCCGCCTCGCAAAACCGCCCAATAGCCTCAGGGGAGACATTGGCCCGGATTGGGACACTTCTCAGGTCCTCGTGGCGGAGATGATCGCCGTTCGTGGGGAAGAATGACGGGTTAGCGCCTGTTAGATAGCCCGCCCAGTACGAAATGGACGTTTCTGGCGAAAGTCCACGTTGGTATGATACAAAGTCGCTGTACGGCATGGCCGGATCACCAGAGCTCTCTTCTAGGTACGCCCGAGAGAGATCCCTGAATAGGGTATCCATCGACGCTCCATCCACAAGAGCATGTGATATATCCAGCCGCATGAGCGCCGATGATGCTGTGCGACTGCATATCACTGCCCTATGCGTCGCTCCATAGTTGTCGAAAGCGAACGGCCGCCGCGAAGAAAGTTGACTGGAGGCTGAGTGACCCTCTTCATCCTGCAAGCACTCCAAGGTACTGATTCCCTCCTTGAGTACCACTTGGTCGTAATGTCCAGGCCTATTGACACTATCGATGAAGACAGTCCTCAGTGCCGCCTGCTCCCTGACGACACGCCTCCAAGCCTCAGCTAAGCGGGGGTAATTCAGGGAGCCGGCGGGATCAGTGGAGCGAATTTCAGCAACACCACTGCATTGGTACATCTCGTTATTGATTCCCTGAGCAACTAGGAACACCTCCTGGGTGAGGGAGCATGGGAAGACTGACTCCACTGTTTTCAGGGGCTCCGAGGTAACGCGTTTCAAATCAGTCATGAGGGCATCGATATCTTCATAGGTGACATTCAGGTGTGGGAAATCGCCAAGAGTAGCTTGCGGCTCATAATTCTGGAAACGATGTAACAGCCCCATCAGAGCGGATAGAAACGCTTCTGCAAGGTCATGTCGACTGCCCGTGTGTCCTGAGTCGACACCGAATTTAAGTCGTCCGTCCACCCAGAAAGGCGAGAGAGAGAGATCGTCGAGAAGAAGGGCTTCCGAAGGCAGAGTGCTTCTCGGTTTTCGACGAAACTCTGCCCGACAAACATCCTCCAGTGTGTTCCTCGGGGAATGTTTCCGGTGTTGCAAGCTTGTCACGTCCAACGTAACAAGCGGTTCAGCGGGTGATGAGTCGTAGCCGTCGCTCGACTTTCCCCGGTATCCCAGACGGGCGTCTCTGATCCTCCGCACAAGGTCAATGTCACCCGATTCACCCGCATCCCTTTCGATAATGGAGGTGGAAAGACCTTCGAAGCAACCGATCTTTGAGGGCTCTTCCGAGCCACTTGCGAAGCTCCCGCTGTCGACGGTGCGGAAGTGAACTCGACTAGAGTCCGAGGCCGACGTGGATTGGAGAGCCAGATAGACAGCTGCCGTTACGAAATCTCGTGGCTCAGTCCTCAAGACGGCGTGGGTTGCGCTGTCATACAGTAATTCGGTCGTTCTCAGATCGATTTCATGTTCAGAGTCCCGGAGCAAGGTTTCGTGGTCTTGCAATCTGGGTGTCTGGCCACCCACTGCAAGTTTGCTTCCTGAAGTCGCACGCAGCTCACGCTGCGTCCATGAATGGGAAATGTCTGCTGGTTGGTGCCGTGAGCTAGTTTGGGGTTTGCTCAGAATGACGTCGAGTTCATCTGCGAGGGTGTCCCAGGAAGGCGCATCCACGATGGCACGGGAAGCAGCGATGCCAAGGTAGTGGGCGGCAGGAGTGCCTCGGCGGGTGAAGGCCATCGCTCCAAAAGCAAGATCTGGAAGGCGCTCCACGAGTGTGCCCGTGGCTTCCATCAGCTCAGCTTCCGATACCTCCAGCGCCTGTTCCAATTCGCAGGTCTCCAGGATGGGGGACTGTCGCTCCTTGGTGGCCAGGCGCAGTTCATGGCCATCCCCGGCTGTGTGCGTATGCTTCGCTGACAAAATCGGGTGGCGATGGCAGAGCTCCCTCAGAGCATCAGAAATCCCTGTCTGTTCAATAGGGCGGCCAAATCGAAATATCTTGACCCGTGTTGCCCGGATTGACAGGTGAAGCCGCTGAGTCGCAGTGAGAGGGGCCTTTAACGACGCATCGCCGACGCCGTTGCCGTTGGCACCGTTGCCACTGACCCCATTTCCATTGGCACCATTTCCGTTGGCACCGTTTCCATTCGCACCGTTTCCATTCGCACCGTTTCCATTACCATTGGCGCCGTTGGTGTGCGCCGGGGGAGAGGGAGTCTCGCAACGCTCTGCGCACAGGCAGAGGTCCGCGATGTTCGCAGACTGGAGAATGTCCTTTATGGTGAGCCCATATCCAGCCTCGCGGCAAAGCACCATGAGCTTGATGGCGAGAAGGGAATCGCCGCCTTGGGACAGGAAGGACTTGTTTGCCCTCACTCTTCCAATACTTCGGCCCAGAACTTTGGCGCAGATCCCTCGGATTTCCTCCGCGACCGCGACCGCGTCCCCGTCGCATTTGCCATTCATGGCTGGGGAGGGCAGGCGGGTGAAGTCGACTGGATCCAGCGTCATCTTGTGGTTCTGATGAAGCCGTCGAGCTTCACGATAACTTGATAATGGACAGTACAATAGTAGTACAGCAAGATTGAGGGTATTGGTCGCCGTTGGGAGCTTCTTGCCAAAGGGCAACGTCGAACAGCCCGACAGTATAGCACAGTTGATGTGGGTTATAACAATATGAGTGTCTACAGGAATTTTAACGATATTCCCGAGATATCGTTGAAAGGCGACTCCTACCTAATTGGGCAATTAGTCCTTTTTTTATTAGTCTGTGAGTGGCAGATCCATGCGATGAGCCACAAGAGAATAACGGGATATGCTAGTTTCACCCCTCGGGTCCCATTTACGTATAGTAACAATTAATTATTCTCGAAGTCCAGGATACTATGAGAAGTACCTTTTTAGTTACCAGTGTATGAACAATGTACCTCTCAAAGGAGGTGTGCCCCGGATCGTTGCACACCCATATCGCTATAAGCAATGTTGACTTACACGCGGCCTCGATATGGCGTCAATCACACCTTCGCATCTCACCCGTGCCTATGATTTGATGAGGACATTGCCAAACGAACCAGCGATGCTCGTACAGCTTCATGGAGCTATAGCTCCAGATCCGCGGCCTTGATTCATTCGGATCTTCAGTGGGCAACACGTCTAGACGGTTGCTAACAAGTTCGTGTACGCAAATGAGCCTGACTCCCTGGGGCCGTGTCTTGGAATATTGCAACATGGCATGACCGAAGAGAGACATGTGTATCCACCTTGGGATGCCACGCCCACGATGAGGGAAGAGACATGCGTGCATCGCTGCATTTTCCCTTTTTGACCATTCGTGATTCCATCGGCGAGGCGAGCCGCGGAAGGAGATGACGGTGGACCTTGCGGATAGACAGTCAGTAATCGGAGCCCAAGGATATGAGACACACCCCAAGAATTTTGAGCTTCCAACCCTTTCTTTTTTTACCCTCGTCATCAGCCACCGGCAGAGCACAGAGAGTGGCATATACGAGACAGGAGCCTTCAATATGGGAATCTCAGCCCCCAGGTTAGACCCGATGCAGCGGCGATCTATTAGTGCTACATGCTACTAGTACTACGTGTCCGAGACAGGTTGCCACATAAGGCTGATATATCGCATTCTAACAGGTTTGTGTGGGGTACGATGTGCAGGATGTGGAAATACTTCTCCCTTCATGTTTTCCGAGTACCATGTACAACCCGCTCGTGTACGCTTGACTGACCCGGGAAGTGGACCGCAGGATGGAGATCGGCATGACATTCCTGTGATGCAGTCTCTGCATCGAAGATGATGAAGCGCCCCGAATAACATATTAGGTAAATTTTAACAGGTGTGGAAAGACTCGTCACATCGGCCGCCAGGCACTACATCACTCTACAAGCGCTGATCTTCGTACCTGCATGCCGTTGACAGTCAGTGAGATGGCGTATACACTAGCTGTAGGAATACTACATGCTACTCGAAGCCAAAGAATCAAAATATTGAAGATCAAAACAGTCGCTAAGGTAGCGTGTGGCTATGACATATGGTTTGGGTGTTTGTGCGTTTGTGTGTACGATTATGTCCACCTCGTACGTTGATACAACATTCCCCCGTACGAGGATGCAGCTGACATCTACGCACACCTGGCTACGAATGTTCTAGGGACTATTGGCTACGGATATCATGTTCATCCAATGTAACTGCAAGTACAAGTGGGTGGGGCGGAAGACTGCTGCAACCTGCAGGTCGCTCCAAACGCCTCACAACTGATAGTCAGGTACCCGATGGAAAGCTAGGTACCTCTGTGCGCCACAGCCAACACCAATAGCGGGCCTCCCTTGCTTGATGTTGGCTATTTAATAGTTTTGCCCTAGTTGGCTTCCGGATTCCTATCACTTGGGACCTCGATTACTCGTATCAATTGCGCCACCGGTCCTCCCAGCCAACACGACCTGCCAAACGTTCTGCCAACGGTCGATCGAGGCAACGCTTTCCAACAACCGCTTAATAAGCACCGGCTCTGCTTGGCACCTCTGGCGAACTTGAGACAAATAATATCACGACAAGATGATTTTCTCTCCGCCTTCCTGGGTCCCGGAGATCGGCAGCCAAATCCCCGACTCTGTCCCCCTGGGGGAATTCTTCCTCCCCGGCGACCCCACCGCGGGCACCCCAGGCTCGCCATGCCCAGCACCATTTGTGGACGCAATATCGGGGAAGTCGTACTCGCCCGAGGAGCTCCAAGCGAGGGTGGAATGTCTTGCACGTGCTCTGTCGCGTCGGCTGGGCTGGCTGCCCAACTCGGGTTCGCCGTGGGACAGGGTCGTCGCAGTCCACGCCTTCAACACGGTACGTTTTGGCGCTTTGACGGCAGCCGGAGACGCCGCCCCGGTCGTGTCTCGAAATCTAACCACAGGGAGACGATGTAGAAATGCTGACCCTCGCTTAGATTGATTATTTCGTCGCCTGCTGGGCGATCCACAGGCTGAACGGCATATGCATGCCGATCCACTCGACCAGCACTGTGGCTGAGATGGCGTCTCACCTCGTCAACGGCCGATGTCACGCAATATTCACCTGCCGGGGTCTAGCCTCGACCTCTGTCCAGGCTGCTGAGAAGGCCTCCCTCCCCCTGGAGCGAATCTACACGCTACCCCTGCCCGAGGCGTACATCGTCCCCGGCGATGACGAGCCGCTGAAGAGATTTGTCTCACTCGAACAGCTGATCGATGATGCATCGCAGATGGACGCCTTGGAGCCACTGCAGTGGGAGCCTGGCCAGGCGAAGACCCAGGTGGCATTTCTGTGCCCCACGAGCGGCACTTCGGGTCCGCAGGTGAGCATTCGCAACTCCGAACACCCCC
>JAEMHR010000208.1:0-33895 GCA_016490725.1 Amphichorda felina | reverse complement strand
CCCCTTTTTTCCTTTTTCTCCCCCCTCCCACACCCCATTATGGACATGCTGACACGATGCTAGGTCTGCAACTTCACCAACGCCGTCTTCTTCTGGGCCGTCCTGCCCGAGACGGCCCACCGCCCGCTCGAGGAGATGCGCGCGCTCTTCACCGAGGCGCCGTGGTTTGTCCCCACCACCGACATGTCCAAGTTTGCGGCCGTGGACCTGGAGCGCCGTGTCGAGGAGGTCCAGAACGAGCAGGCTGTGGCGGGCAAGGATGTAGATGTATGAATGTTGGAGGGGCGGATGAGGGGATTCAGTGATTGTGGTCCGTAGTGTGATTGTTTCTCATGGCGATGGGTGCAACGAGCCCGTTTGGGAATGCTGGTGTCATGATGGTCTTTGTGCCATTCTTGTATGCCTAGGTATAATACACGTGCTGTATCCCGCAATGGCACCATCCAGGCCAAACCCCACGTTAAACTCAAGTGTGTACCTTTACCCAACCAACTCCTTGGCAAACTCGTCGACTAGCTGTGCCATGCTCCCCAGGACGCCCCCCTCAATCCAGAAATGTCCGGCACCTTCAATCTCTTTCCCGTGGAACTTGGACCCCTCTGGACTTCCCATCCGGGCCGTCCAGGCACGCAGCTTCTTGGCCGACACAAACACATCCCCGTCGCCGTACACGGCCAGCGTCGGGTTCTGCCGCAGCTTAGTCTCGGCCGCCGCATCGCCGGGGTAGCGGCTCATGGTCGCCAAGTGCGTGATGATGCCCTGCAGGGGCGATATGAGGACGTAGGCAGGACGCGGCTGCACGAGGTCAGCCACGGCAGAGAGGGCCGCCACGACGGGCGGCGGAGAATGCCGAGGAGGCCCAGCGCTTCCGTGGCTGGTCGGGTCGCCGCGCCGGTGCCGCGTCTTGGCCACGAAGTCGCGCACGCCCCTGCGCAGCCTCTCCTCAGCGTCGTCGAGCGAGGCGCTCCTCCGGCTGTCGTGGCTCTTCCTCGGGCTCGCGCCCTCGCCGACGCGCAGGCTCCTGTGCGAGCGCATCAGGTCGCGCTGCTGCAGGGCGAGGGCCTCGGCTCGCGAGCGGATCTGCCCTGCGTCGGAGGCAGGCGCGGGCGTGGCGAAGGGCTCCAGCACGGCCGCGAGGGGCGGCAGCTGCGTCGTGACCATGGCGCCGTACGAGTAGCCGGCGAGGAGGAGGACGGGGGCTTTGGCGTCATCGGGCCGCGACGCATCGAGGTGATGGATGTAGTACACCAGGAAGCCGACCATGCTGGCGTAGTCGTCGCGCTCGGGCTTGGCCGTCCACGAAGTCCGCCCTACCGAGTGTCCGGCGCCTCTGCTCTCGGGTCAGGCACCGCTATTCCCAGTCTCCCCGCGTCCTGCGCGCGCGTCCAAGTGCGTACCTGAAATTGAATGTCCCTACGACGAAGCCCCTGCGAAGCAGCTGGGACGCGACATCGGCCACAATCGGGTCATCGTAGCTCCCGCCCAGCGGCGCGTACGGATGCGCGACGACGGCCGCGTGTCGTGGACGCCATGTCGTCGCGAGGCTGAGGGGATGGTAGACGCGACAGTCGAGGACGGTGCCGTCGTGGATGCTGGGCAGGGTGAATGTCAGCGCAGGTTCCGGCGGGTGCATCTTCTTGCTGCCAGACGCATTGTTAGGAATTTAGGAGACGTGTTGGAGCTGAAGCTGAGGAGAGCCACGAAGTTCTTATCTGTATGGGGGAGCTTGGATTTTGGCGGTTTAGGCCCGACGTCATTTGCCAACAACATTAGTAGGCAAGCCGCATTCAGCCCAGCTCAGCACTCTCAACGCCGCTTCATCAGGACACGAACTCTAAAACAGCAATAATGAGTACGCCGGTATCGTCATCTCTAAAGTCAATTCTACTATTGCTTCTTCTTCTCCTCGCTTTCTTTGGCCTTTTCCTTCCGCTTCTTTGCCCAGTTCTTGAGCTCCTTGATCAGCCCCAACACCAGCGGCACACCCACCGGCCCAAGTAGTGGCAGATAAACGGCCACCTTATGCTCGTCAGGGAAGTACAGCTGTCCCACCATACTCTTTTCAAAGAAGGCACTTTCTGCCGCCTCCTCTGCGATACGAGCGTGCAGCAGCCCCTCATGTCCTCCTAGATTTCCGCATGCAAGCTCTAGGTGGTGCATGCTCGTGGCAACTCCGTCAGCGACCGTTTTCGGAATCGAAATGGACGGAAGGCCGAGGGACAGGCGGGCAAGGGATCCTAGTGTTGATGAGGACCGCAGTAGGAGGTCTGCCGACCGGATACGGGCAAGGGTAGACAGTCTCAGAGGCAGGGATCCCGTTTGCGGCGTGCCCAGAAGGGTGAGCAAGTGACCACCAAAGCTAAGCATCGCCTGGCGCAGTGTGGCGCTCGAGACGTGCGTCAAATTCTCCGGCGGGGGGAGCAGATAGACGCTGCCCCATTGCGGAATCATCCACGACTGGGACGTCTGGCCCGACTCCGAGTCCGACAGGCCGATGGTTTGATTGCCGATAAAGACGACAAAATTGACCGTGGGCGCACCGCCAATGGACGGTGACAGAGGCCATTCAGCAGCATTTATGAAGGAGGCCAGGTCCTCCTTGTTGAGCACCTGCGACTGAACGCCTGGCGTCGCGTATAGCTGCACCTGTGTGTCAACAGTGAAGTTGTGGACGGGCTTGAGCACATCTAGCAGGGGCTGGATATACTTGTCCACAGCCTCCTCGATATCCCACGTGTTGGGTGTCGGGCCATCGGCGAAGAGCGAAAAGGTTAGATGGTAGGTAGGCGCATCGCGAAGAGATCGGGTCGTCCGCTTCTCTAGTTCTTTGATGGCAGCGGGGGTCAAGCTCTGAGGCCGTACGCCAGAGGACATGGACGAAGTGGACAGGAGGTACGAGATGATGGACTGCTCCTCGGCAAAGGTAGAGCGCAGCTCATTGGCGATGTACGTCGCCAACGGAGAAGAGGCAGAGTTAAGCGACGGGATCGCATTGGGAGGATATGTAATGTCGATGGCGGCGGAATGGGGGTCTAGGGAAGCGGTCGTGGTGTCGCCGGGCTTGAGCCGAATGGCCAAAGCCAGTTCGAGGTCGTCTGGCTGCGCGACACTGCTGTCACTCTTGGGGGCTAGTTGGAGTCGCAGGTGGTGACCTGAAAAGTCGTTGAGGTCGTCAAGAGCGTGCTGGGTCAGGCGAACGAGGTGCTGGGCTTCCTGGTCCTGCAAGGCCTCTGCCTGGACTGCGATCTGTAGCGGGAAGACGGGTCGGCAAGCCTAAGTCGTTAGCTTCGAGAAACGCACGTGGAGAGAGAGAGCGTGCTTACCTTGCCGTCAGCCCATCCTAGCATGCCGTCAATAGGGAGATTGGCGCGATAGATAGTCGTCGTCGTCCACCAGATGGGGAGGCCAAGGAGCACGACGATGAGCCAGAAGGACAGGACAATATACGACCGTTTGCGCTCGTCGGCGGGCTTCTCGGGAGGAGGCATCTTGTAGCCGGGCTCGGCTGCGGATTGGGCTGCCGGCGCAGCGCCCTGCGACTTCTCAGATGCCCCCGAAGCCATCGAAGCCGTCGGGTTGATCTGAGTCTGGGGAACGCGGGCGTGGAGCTGAAGGTTCACGGCGTGGCGCGGGAAGTTGACAGTTTCCAGCAGGGGTCCCCATTTTGTGGCGCATGCGCCGCCGCCCTGGAACCCCAGGCGCTCCCAGCTGACGCTCTGTGTGGCTGGTGCACCTTGCCAACTCAACTCGGGCTGTTCATAATAATTCTTACGAATAATTACCGAACATCTGTCGACAGAGTCAGGACTGCAACAGCTGATTGCATGCCTTATAAGAGACTTCATCTGCAACTGCTATCATAAAATTTATTAGTTGTCAACTTGTTTCCCCTCTTCAACTTTCCCCCAGCCTTCCACGACAGCTGTTCTGCGCTCCTGGCTCATCGAGTCTGTAACCAAGAACAGCACACCCCGGCACCCCGATTTTGTCTCCCTTCAAGCGTCTACATCAGCTATCATGGACTGGTACAAGCGCGTCCAGACAAGCGTACTCTCTTGGACGCACGGGACGCCGCTCCCACAAGGCGACACCCAAGCAAGTGTCAACTTCCAGTCGTGGCACTATTTCGACCCTAATGACCAGCAGTGGGCTCCAGCCCGTGCGGGCGCTAATACCAGCAATGATGGTACCCAGGGTCGAGATAACGATGCACCGGAGCTTCTGACGTTGTTGACATGGAACATTGACGCGACTTCGCCCAGGACAGAAGACCGCGTGACCGAAATCGTTACCTGCACCTCCCAGCTACATCCCAAAGTGGATATCATATTTCTTCAAGAGGTTTCCAGGCCAGCCTTGGAGCAGATCCTAAAGGACGAGCGCATCCGTGGGTCCTGGTTCTCGAGCGAATGCGATGACAGAGCATGGGGCAACCAGTCTTTCGCAACCATAACTCTGCTATCCAGGCAACGTTTTGCCTCGGCCGATTCAGAGGCAACACTGGGCAAAGCTCGAGTGGGACCAATCTGGAGAGTATCCTACCCTAGTCGATTTGGTAGAGATGCACTCTGTTGCGACATATTTGTTCCTTCGCCCAACAGCCCTCATTCTCTAACTCGTGTGCGGCTTATCAACGTTCACCTGGACTCGCTACCCATCAATCCTTCCCATCGACCTCAGCAGGTCTCCATTATTTCCAAATTTTTACGCAGCGCTGGTCACGGCCTGGCCGCTGGCGACTTCAACCCCGTTCAAGAAGAAGATGCGACTCTCCTAGAAAGAAACGGATTGACGGATGCCTGGATAGCTCTATGTCCCGAACAGCCCGGGTACACATGGGGTACTGATGGTAAACAACCATTTCCGCCAAATCGGCTTGACAAGGTGGCCCTTGTCGGATTACAACCGTGCGAAATCAAGGTTGTGGAGGCTAAGCGACTCAACGATTTGGGAGCACAGCCGACAGCCCAAGCCGGCATGAGCCAGCCCGGAAGTCACCCGAGCGAGGACCTGGAGAACAACCCCCCCTTGAGCGACCACCATGGACTGCTCTGTTCTTTTGCTCCAGTGGGAAATAGCTGATAACCTTCCACCGAGCCAAGCGCCTATCGATTTCTGACTCTTCCTATGGCATCATATTCGACTCTGGTTCATGATGGCGACCAGCGACTTGGCACACATATCAAATTTCCATTGAGCCTAGAGACATATTCCTCTTGCTACTCCCAATTTCCATGCAGGCAGGCACGTTCTGTGTTGCTGTATGCAAATTAGCAGTTCCTCAGCCCTTATACGAAGGATCGAGTTTCTGCCATTCCTCCAGGTCTTGAAACTCTTTGACCCAGGCTTTCAACCCGTTTGCCATGTCGCCTTGAAGGGTTCTCAGGCTTAATGCCTGCCCATTCCTGATCATCAAGTCTCGAATGGATATAATGTCCGACATGTCTCCTTGTCTTTTTGCGCTCTTACGGCGAGTCTCGTTGTTCCACGTGCTAAACTTCAACCTCAGAAGCTCCGGAGCAGAGAGGAACGACAGCTTCATCTGAGGCCCAAGTTTCACCAACTCAGCGTCAGCTACCTTGGGAAAAGCATACAGACCCGCAAGTACACCGTCAACCTCGACAAAGGAGCCGCTTGATTCGACATAAAAATAATACGAATCCTTTGGAAGAACGCCGGACCTATCCTGGATGAAGGGTGGCCGTCCAAGGATGTCGAGAAGGACACCGTATCCCTCTTGTCCAGAAGGAACTGCGATGTCAATGTCGGAGGTGGTGCGAGCCGTCATGCCCACATTGATGCAGGCAAAGCCCCCCAAGAAATAATACGGGACATTCATTTTTGACAGCTCAGTGTGCAAATACATTGCACATTGGTACAGGTCCCGCTGGGGTGGCGCGGGGATGGTTGCTAAAGGCTAACTCAGCTCGTGCTCTCAGTCACAACCTCCCAGGCGTGCCTACCTACCCTTGGCGCCATGCGGCGTTCTCGCTTGCAGAGCGGAGAGGAATTGATGGAAGGCTTCCTGAGTGCGCTCTATTGAATACCTTTAGTGCCCGCCTGTATACGTCCAGATTGTTGGAAGGAAAGCTCGCCTACTCTCTAGATCTTGCTGAGAAGTATTACCGATCATCGTTATGCTGAAGGTGGGATTTGACAGAGGTTGTTAACTTGGGTAGGATCTTGGGGAACAGAAGAATCACGTCTGAAAACTACTACCGGTGCCACAGACCTCCCCCGGACTTATAGTGCTTGAAAGGTACTGCTAGGAGTATTTCTACCTATTTAAAAATACAGTTGATTTCCTTGTATTGTGAATTACTTAGGACAGAGCGCCTGGCAGCTAGTGGGGATTACATTCGTCATGCTAACATCTGTGGCACACTTCGTAGGTAGACTTCGTAGTCAATTGCCAGGTGTCTACTGAGCTAGTACAAACGCTGTCCTCACACTTGGTAGGTACTCTAACCACATCTGCAACCAACATCATCGACTGGCATATGAGTCTTGCCCAATCCGTCGACCAGCCCAGCCGTCCAGCTCCCTTTGTCTGCCTCAGGCCTCGTCCTTTGGCGGGTCTTGAGAGAGAAATCCGCTCGCCTTCATCCCAACGCAACACCAGACACAAATGGATCTTGAGGGGGGCAAGGGTCTCTCCATACAGAGCCCCCAGATTGAGGATGCGGCGAAACTTGCGGCAGCACTACAAGAATCTGGTATCCCATCCGCCCTGTGGGGTGTGAATGCAGCTGGGTGTTACGGCGGGGGCCTCTGCCCACTGGTATGCGGTCAACGCTTTGGACAAGATGGAAATGACACGCACAGCTAACGAGAACGATGGGTAAGGATATAGAGATTGTAATCAACGACATCGACCAGGTGAAAGCGTTCGATCTTTTGCGCTCCCTTGGATGCCAACCCTCTTCGCCTTCTGCAGAGCCCCAGCGCCTGCACGACTTTCAAGAATGGCGAGAGCTAGCGTTGCATCATCAGTATCTCGACCGACGGCGGTTGCGCATCTGCGCGCCCATCTACGAGCTTCCGCGGACGGGAGATGCACTTGACGACTTTTCTCTCCCGTTTATCATTGTCTACTCTGCAGAGATGGTAGGGCTGCCGCCGGTCCCCTCTCTAGCACAAATCACCTCGGCCCTACCAGGCGCGCAAGACGGGGCTATCCACCAGGACTACGCCGTTGTCAGCAGCCTTCCTCACTATATCCCTGGACCACCTGAGTCGCTTTCGTGCCTTGTTGTCCCTGAGTTCCGGCGCCTTATACAGTCCGAGATGCACGTTCTGCTGCTGCACGCGGACGATCCGCCAATCTGGGGCCAGCATATGGCCCAGCTCTCAGAGCTAATCCACTCACACAGCTGCACGAAAGATATAGACTCGCTGAGTGAACTTGTGCAGCCTAGGCTTGTCAGGTTTGCGCAATGGGTTGAGTCTGATTTGCGTGGCCACAGCGACCAGGAATCCTTGCGAAGTATCCGGGATGAGTATCGAGAATCTCAGGGTGATAAAGGCCGTGTGGTCAAAGCTGGATGTAACAAAGGGCCACTGCTTCAGGGTGTTTCTTACCTGTTTTCCTTCGTCGACAAGATTTTCAGTCTGTTCAGGGTGCTTCTTGGCATAGGAAAATGAAGTCAAGCATGAAGCAGTTCAGGTTTCCGGAGATGGGGCTTAAAGCTTGTGGGTGTTTGCCGTTGTAATATTTGCCTTGCACTAATTTAGCCGTAAAATTTGAGTGCTTTTTGTTTCGAGCTGCTGATTCTTCTCCCTTGTTCACACGGGCTTTTCTTGCACGACCAAGTCGTCGTAGGTTGGTATCCTGGCCGGGAGGCTGGAAAAGTAGACATAAACTCCAAGAGCTGCGACTACTATGACTATGTCCATGCGATCTTAGCAAAGGGTCACCTCAATACTGTGCAACCGGGTACTAATGAAGAATGTAGCAGACATGGGGATCCAGCCGTGAATACCTAAGACTTTAATTCGCCTCAGGGAAGTTTCTTAAGAGATATTCAATTGCTTCCGGATGAGAAACCATGCGTCTCCCAGGGAGGTAGCTAGCGCTGTGCTATTCAAGTCGCTTCACTCAGCAAGTATGAGAAGGTTTCGTAAGTACTGCTAGAAAAAGGAGCAGCGGTCAACTAACTCATGCAGGGATAGACTTGGGATCGAAAGAGCGCCTCTGGTGTGTCTATGTAAAGGAGTAATCAAAGGTGGGCTGTTATACCTGGGTAGGTGCTTACATAGAGTACACCGCTGCCATTTCTTTAACAACAAGAAAATAGAAGTTCTGGGGAATAATGAAGCTTCTTGCTGTTATTAGTCTTATACGCCTGGACTAAAAGGGCAAGACTGGAAAATAGTTCTGGTATAGAACTGCAAGTTAGTCTTAAAAGCAGTTAAGGAGACACCGATTCACTGTCTTTGCCGTGCTGTGCTGTTGGGCCTCTTTGCTTTCCCGGTGCCTACAGATCCAGCATCACCCCTCCCAAGACTTAAGAGGCATTGATTAAGAAGATTCGCGCTACACGCCTGTTGTTCCTGATATATAGAAAAGCCTTAAATGGGGTGCTACTATTTTTGCTTCCCTACTGCTGAGGTCTTGGAGAGGTTAATTGCAGATCTTGATGGGCAGATGTCGAAAGAGCTTGGTGGGGTTGTCTTGGTAGTTGGTTACAAAAGCCCACGCTGAGCCATTAATGCCTATGGGACGGTAGGATTATATCAGGCAAACAAAAAAAAAGGAGGAAAGTGCTCAAAGTTGGGGTCACTGGGGGGCTTTCACCTTGCAGGTCGCAGCAGAAGATCGTCTTGGCATGGTGGCGTCCAGGTATAGACAGGCATCCTCGAGTCTCCACTAACCTCGTCGTCTCCGCACCATCCGCCGAGGTTGAGCTGTTGAGCTATTGAGCTCCCAGAGTCCCAAATCACAGCCGTATTTCCCGTCAACAAAGCATTTCGAGCACCGCTACGGGCATTTGCGCACAGCACACACAGTCAGCACCCACCTTTTGGGGAAACACGACGCACTGCGCGTATCAGGCTACTGTGTGAAGCCGCATCGTAGTCTATCACTGCCAAGGTTGAAATATGACCCTGAGAAAAGACATAATACAAAGTGCCCAGCCATTAGCACTGCACTGCGTGGCTAAGGGACCGGGAGGCTTTGTGAATCCTGGGGTCTTGTTTGACTCTTGGGTTGGTTTCTCTGGCATGGAAAGCACCAATACCCGCACCAGATCTCAAGCGAGGATCCAGACCAAGTTCATGTTCCGAGGGAAATGGTTGCATGCAATGGCGCTGCAACAGCGAAGACTGCTTTGGGTATGCGGTTCGGCCAAGATGCGGGGTGGCAGAGCAACAGATGCCAGGGCTCCACTGGCGCCACCCATTGGGCTATCATTTGGTGGTGAGACTGGCCAGGCGGTCCATTCTGCCCCCATCAAGCCCCCATCAAGCCCCCATCAAGCCCCAGGAGGCCCCCAAGTGGGCGGTCGGGGCTTAAGTCGCTCCGGGGCCCCAGGGGGATCGGGCGCCACTGGGGGAGCCGAAGCCTGGGAATTCCAGCCTGGGAGCTCCAGATTGGGGGCATCGCTCGCCTGACACTGGCCGTCCTCACCCTGGATTCTCCAGCTTGGGCCGACCCCCCATGAGCACCCATAGTTCCATTCTCCCACGCCCATCAATGCGGAGCCGAGGCATCTTGACCTAGCTCAGGGTGGCCAGCAGTCGCAATGCCGTCACCCGTCAGTCCGGTGGACTTGATATACTCCGTACTGGCTTCTGCTTCATATTAGCGTGCCCTCCTCTGTGCTCCCTCGTCTCGAATCTCACCTCATCATCGCAGCCTCACCGACTCGATGCCCCTGACTGATCCCGCAACCGAGCAGTGACGTGACCCCCCCAGTACACCATACGCCAGAACCATTCGCCCACGACACTTGGCCTCCTCCTCCAGTCTCACCATGCCAGGTACGCGTGTCGTCCAGCCAATTCCCTTGGTCTCGTACATGGAACTAACCTGATTCCCAGTCCCTCTCGCCCTCACTGCCCCCGCCGTCGCCACCGCTCTCGCCTATCTCAACGCCAAGGGCTCTCTCTGGAACGACTTCAGGCTTCTCGACCTCAACTTCACCACCATCGGCCGTCTCTTCTACCGCACCCGCGTCGACCGCCTCAACCTCTTCTACCTCCTCGAGGGCCGCGCCCAGGACAAATCCTTCGCCAACAAGGACCTCCTCCGGTTTGAGGGCAAGAACTACTCCTACGCCGCCGTCTACGACCGCGCCCTTCGCTATGGCCACTGGCTGAAGGAGACCCAGGGCGTCCGCCCAGGCGACATTGTCGCCATGGACTTTCAAAACTCGGACACTTTCATCTTCATCTGGTTTGGCCTCTGGAGCATCGGCGCCAAGCCCGCCTTCATCAACTACAATCTCACTGGCAAAGCCCTCACCCACTGCATCAAGGTCGCCACCACCAAGCTGTGCCTCATCGATCCCAACGTCGCGTCCAACGTGGGCGACGACGTCAAGGCCCAGCTGCCCGACGTGAAATTCGTCCTCTTCACCCCCGAGTTAGAATCCGATGCCGCTACCGCCCAGCCCGTCAGAGAGCCCAACGAGGTTAGGTCCCAGGAGGCCTTTACCGAGATGGCCATCCTCATCTACACGTCTGGCACCACGGGATTGCCCAAGCCCGCCATCGTATCCTGGGCCAAGTGCATGGGGGGATCCGGCATTGCTGATAGGGTCATCAAGCTCTCCTCAAAAGACACCCTGTACACGGTAAGTCCTCTACTTTCCTCCCCCCCTCCCAGATTCAGCGCTGACAAGGCCCAGTCCATGCCTTTGTACCACTCTGCCGCCGCAGTGCTCTCCTTCCTAGCCGTCCTCCACGCTGGCAGCACCCAGGCCCTCGGCCGCAAGTTCTCCACGCGCACCTTCTGGGACGACATCCGCGCCATGGACGCCACCGCCATGCAGTACGTCGGCGAGACGCTGCGCTACCTGCTCGCGGCCCCGACCCAGCGCGATCCCGTCACGGGCGAGTCGCTCGACAAGCGCCACAAGATCCGCCTGGCCTACGGGAACGGCCTGCGGCCCGACACCTGGGGGCCCTTCAAGGAGCGGTTCGGCATCGACACCATTGTCGAGGTCTACGCCGCCACCGAGGGTACCATGGCGCTCATCAACATCTGCTCCAACGAGCTCACCATGGGCGCCATGGGCCGCCACGGCTGGATCCAGGGCGCCCTCATGGCCATGAACCTCGCCGTCGTCGAGGTCGACTGGGAGACGGAGATGCCGCGGCGGGACCCCAAGACGGGGCTCTGCGCGCGCGTGCCCAGGGGCGAGCCCGGCGAGATGCTCTTCGCGCTGCACGCCGACGACGTCAACAAGCGCTTCCAGGGCTACTACAAGAACCCGGAGGCCAACGCCAAGAAGCTCATGTTCGACGTGTTCAAGAAGGGCGACGCGTGGTACCGCACGGGCGACGTGGTGCGCTGGGACAGCGAGGGCCGCATCTTCTTCAACGACCGCATCGGCGACACCTTCCGCTGGAAGTCGGAGAACGTGTCCACGGCCGAGGTTAGCGAGGCCGTGGGCACCCACCCGGCCGTCCACGAGGCCAACGTCTACGGCGTGGAGCTGCCGCACCACGACGGCCGCGCCGGCTGCGCCGCCGTCTACCTCGACGACGGCCGGCCGCTGGACGAGACGCTGCGGTCGCTGGCCGCCCACGCCCGCGCCGCGCTGCCCAGGTACGCCGTGCCGCTGTTCCTGCGCGTCGTGAGGGGCGACCCGGGCGGCTCGCAGACGACGGGGACCAACAAGCAGCAGAAGCAGCACCTGCGGGTTGCGGGCGTGCGACCGAACCCGGAGAGGGACGTTGAGATGGGGCAGCTGTACTGGCTGGGAAAGGACGCGTATGTGCCGTTCGAGGAGGATCACTGGCTGGAGCTGGAGGGTGGCAGGGTGAAGCTGTGATGTAGCGTAGAGCCATGTGTTTCGAGCGAGCGCCTATCCAGGAGGAGATCAAGTAAGAGCATATTAGTGTAGAAGACCTATATACGGAGTAAATACTATTGCAACCAACGAAATTGCCTTCTAGAGCAGCGTTTGGACCCCGACCGTGACAATTCTCCATGGCATACTTGGGACTTGGTGGGAAATGAGGAGTGTGTCTCCTGAGAAAATAAAGGATAAAATTATATACCGAAACCCAATGCGCTGGACTATCCAACTAGATAGATACTTTGAAACTGCTTCGTGCTTTTGCCATCGTTCCGTCAATCGTCATGGGCGCAGAGCCGCGTGGCTTGTAGGGCCCTAATTTCGTCCCAGTATATATCCTCTTGCGCACCGAAAATCCCATCCGTCCCGCCCCATCTTTCTAAACCTTCTAGGTCGCTAGATATCGACGTCGTGTATGGTTATCAGATCCTTGTCGTAATATCATGTTCTTCATCGAAATCAAGAGGCCCCGATGCCGAGTCCGACACGCGGGCCCTGGCCGGTATAGCCGCCCGGCACCGCCGTCGCGCTCATCCCCGGAGCGATGCCGGTGTTGGTGCCGGTGCGTTCCCGCATCCGCCGACCCTCCATGAGCCCGCGCAGGCCACGTTTCTGAAGGCCAATCACGCTGCTAAGCTCGCCGTTCCATACGGGGAGGCTGCTTCTTTCATCGCGCTCCCCATACTCAGAAGAGCTCCACTCGGATCCGCTGGCACTCGTCGCTGACGTCTCGTCGCTGCCTGGGCGGCTGTTGGACGGCACGTCCGTGTCGATGTTAAGGTTGGCGGTGCGGCCGGCCAAGTCGGACGAGAAGGAGTCGGAGCTGTTCGACGCGTGGCCACTGGGTCCGCCCACCGCGAAATCCGCCGTCAGAGAAGGCGAGCTGATGGGATCGAGGTTGCCGACGAACGTGTTGGGGTTGAGAGACCCATCGATACCACGACCACCGCCGGCGGCCATGGCCGTCGCGTTGAAGACTGCGGCAGCACTGCGGCTATCCAGGAGCGAGTGCAGGCGCTCAACAACAGACTCCAGGAGGCCGTCGACGCGATATGGCCGAGCAATCTGCAACAGGGAGCAGAGGATCTGAGGGGTGCAGAGCGGCGAGGAGGGCGGTGGCAGGGAGCTCGTGTATACAAAGTGTAGCAGAGCCTGTATCGTCAGGTACGTATGCGGCATGTACAGGCATCGCGGCCGCGAGTTAGGTGCCAGTGAGCGTGGCGTCGGAGCACTATTAATAGCGGCCGGTGTAATATCATCGCTCTGGGATGCAGCTCCCACAGTGACTCCAGAAAGCCCAGAGATAGAGCCTCCAGCGGCCCCGGCAGCCACAGATCCGGCAGAGGAGGCTAGTGACGTCCCACCCATGCTGTCCGCGTTTCGGTTGCTGGGCGTAATGGTAATAGCAGACGCCCGTAGCGGGTTGCTCGACAGTCCGGACCTCAGCGTCATCGCGTCGCTGCCGTCCTGCGTAGCCGTGCCCTCCCGCAGAAGCTGGACAAAGTATGGTCCCCACCGCCGTGCCACGATCCTCGAGTTGACTGGGATGCGTTCACCACCAATGCAGAGAATGTCCATGTCGGACAATTCCCGCAACGCCAATGCCTTCTCGCCTAGCTCTTCACTCGCTCTCGAGTGGGAACGGCCGCCTGCCGTGTAGCCAGCCTTCCGCGTCAGACTCAATCCAGGCCCAGAGTAGGGGCTGCTAGCCGAGATGAAGCCCGACAGGGGGCTCGTCTTGCGCGGGTTGTCGTAGAAGCCAAAAGCCTCCATTTCGACCATGCACAGATTGGAGAAGTTGATTCGGCGGTGGTTGTAGTCATCAACAAGGCTCCTCTTCCGGTTGCCCAGGATGACAAACGTATTACGCCGATTCCAGAGCACTCCCCTGTTCCAGCTACCCTGGCTGAAGACATTACCACCAACATCAATGCGGCTCCACGTCAGCGACCGCAGGTCCAGGGCCCAGAGCGCGTATTCCTGCTTGGATGAGGTGAGGTACGTCCCACTGACGACGAAATGAGTGTTGATTATGCCACCGTTGGGGAAACGGAGACCTGGGGGGGAGTATGTCCCAGACATGGGCCGCTCATGGAGCCCGCCATCGGATGTGCGAATCTGCAGCTCCAGCTTGACATCGAGGAAGTTGTAGTTGGAGTAGATAAGCATCGATGATCCAGCATCCCGAGCTTCCTGGCTTGCCGCTTCTCGCTGCGCGCCACTCTGATACGCCTTCCCGATCTTGGCGGTGACTCCGGCTGGCAGAGGCGTGGCGACACTCCTATACGCGCCACAGCTCTTGCCCAGCGGCTGCGTCGTCGTCCACTTCAGACTCCGCAGGTTGAAAACACTGATCTGCTCAATGTAGTGGTTCGCGCCGTCCTGGCCGCCGACAATAATCATCTCAGCGCCGCCAGAGCCGTCAATGTTGATGCCGATGCGCCCCTCATTGGGGTTCCCGGAAGATGGGTTGTGCTGTAGGGCCGAGAGCGGTGCGCGGTGTGAAGAGAAGGAGGCGGATGAAGGGAGAACACAGGCGCAGTGGGCGTATCGGCCCTGCGGAGCATCTTGTGTGGGAATATACGTCCACTTCCTCGTCGGGACGTCGTACACGTAAATGTCCGACATGACCGTGACGTCGGGCTGCTGCTGGTCAGCAGCAGGAGCCTGGCTCGGAACAGGCGACATGCCACCGTAGCACACCATCTTGGTGTCGCCAAGGGCGCACATGGAGTGGAAGTAGCGGGGTGGAGGAACGTCGCCGTACGTCTCGAGTTTGGTCCAGTGGCGGCGGATGAGATCGAGCTCGTACAGATCCGAGGTCAGAGGCGCGGGGCGACTCCGTGAGAGGATCCTTCCGCCAAAGACGTAGAGCTTGTCGCCAAGGATCGTGGTCGTAGCACCAACAAGAGGTCGCGGTTCACGGCCGGTAGTCCGATGGACATTGCACATCAACCCCGAGCGCTGTGAAGCTGTGCTCTGTGATACGCCGCCGGCATTCACATTCCCCGAAGTCTGCGGGCGGCTCTGGCCTGCCTGCGGACCAGGCGTTCCTCCATTGCTCCTAGGTGGCAGGCCGTCCTCGCTGACATTACCAAGGCCCATTCCTCCGTCTTGCCGTGAGCTACCGAAGCTGCTCATGCTACTATTCATATCCTGCGAATACTGGCCCTGTCCTCCATATATCTGGGCCCCTTGGGGTGCCCCGCTCGGATCCATATCGTCTGGGCGGAAGTCGACGCGGGACTCGACAAAGCGATCGACTTGCGCCGGGGTATGCTCTGCCACGACGCTGGGTTGCGGGGGTGTTACGGGCAGCGGTTTGTCGAGATTCTGCTGGTGGTTCAGATTCCTCGCATGCTGGGACGTGGGCGTGGGTGTGTCCCGGTAGGTGCCTCGAGCAGGCGACTCGGAGCGGGCAAGGTTCTTGAGGTTGAGGCGGGAGGGATTTTTGGAGATCTTCACCGAGGGGAGCTTCTTGAAGGTCCGGTAGACGCCAGAGAGAAGGTCGGGGGTGTAGCGACCGGAGGTAGCCGCCAGCGGTGGGCGTTCGGGGGATTCAGATTCGGAGTCGGAGAAGCGAGAGAAGTCTGACGAGGACGGGTTCTGGTGGGTGGTCAGTTCTGACATGGTGGTTATGGTCCGGGATGCGAATCCGCGCAACGAGATGGGGAAGCCAGGTCAGGACATTGAGGTCCACCGGGAAGGGAGAATGAGTAGGAGGAGCAGATGAATCACACAAAGAGTAGAAAGAAAACGTGCCGTGACTCTGGGTGCCGTTCAAAGCTGGCCACACCTGGACTTGTTCTCGCTCAATCTCGGCACCTGGCCTGTGATATGGGTCCGGGGAGGAGGTAGGATCGTCCCAGCCAAGCCACGCGCAAGCATGACAGTCTGACACTGGACAGACAGGGGAAGTGGGAAGGATTGGGTCGTTGGGATGCGATTTGTGACAACCAGTGGCGTCCTGTGCGCTCAGCAGTTGGGACGGGCTCTCTGGGAGCGTCGAAACAGGGCAGCAGGGCTTCCGGGCGAAGCAAAACTTGCCGGTGGGAGATGATGGGTAGGGTTCCAAGGAGTTTGCCTCCGCTTGCCACGCGTGGTCACCCTGGCCCTGCGCCCGGGAATTCTGGGTCAAGGATCATCACGGAGTGATGGGATCAAGGGAGGTGTTTGGGACTCTGGGCTGTGTGGGTAGCGCCCCCCCAATGCAGCTCCAGCACAAGGCAAATACGATGACGATAATACTGCAGGGGGAAACAGATGGATCGCGATATACATACCGAAACGTTGAGCAGCAGATGACTCGCTCACTGCGACCCTGCGATAATTACCTCGAGGGGCCACTCGATTGCCGTGTCGGAGGGATTGCCGAGGTGCGCGCAATCGTGAGGCGAGCAAGAGGGGAGGAGGGGAGGGGAGATGGGAGACGAAGGGTCAGCGAACCCGAGGAGAAGGATCGTTCTTGGGGGACCAGGCGCTGGCGTCGTGAAGGGTCGCCGAGGACCTGGTTCTCTGGGCCACAATTGCTTGGCCGGGCGCAGACGACGGCAGGCTCAGGCTCTCAGCAGGCGATGACAGATCGCTTTGGCCAGGGCGCGTTGGATTCCTTGTGGTTCGCACCAGAATAGTCTGTCACTTTTGGCTCAAGCGCCCGGCGGTGGCTGATGGAGAGCGAGCGGGTGGTCTGAGGGAGGGAGGGGTGGAGGAGGCAGCCCTGGCGTAAATGGCGGATTCGCCAGGGTCGAGCGCTCCAGCTGGAGCTGACCTCACCTGGCCCGGGCGCTAGGGGGCCGGTTTAGTAGCCTCGTCTAGTAGTTAGTGCTGGGCGCGGTGCTCACCTCACTGCTGGGCGGCCTAAGGGTGCAGCCGCTGCGGGTTCGTTCCCTCGCCGCTACGAGTACATACAGGCGCCCACTGGGCCACTACAGCAGCCACTGCACCAGACGACACCGTTCCATGGCGGATTTGCGGTCATGGTCACTCAGGGGCTCCCCCTCATTCCGCCGCTTTGGGTCTAGACCTCAGTTTGATCGCCCTCCGTGCCAACGGTCCGGCCTCTCACTGCAACGTTGTCAACGCGTGGTCTTGCCCGTTCAGCTGGTGCTTCTCGACAATGTCCAATCGTGCAACCCGCGGCCGGCCATGGAATGTATGCCTTTGGATCCCGAAAGCCCGGCTACGCTGCCACTGGACCCACGTGCCGTACTAGTACGTAGCCATGACCCAGCCCGGGCGGCGCGAAACGGTCCCCGAGATGAGTGTGGGCTCGAGCGCCGGACCGGGCTCGAGAGCATATAAAGCAATCTTCTTGGAAATCTCACCTCTGTATCACAATGACATGTGGCGGCTTGCTGTCCCCGTTTGACCCCGTTGGACGGTGGAGAAGGAGCATCAAATCTCCAGCTCGCATCCGGAAAATATTCATCGACGAAAAATACCGGCGTACCAATGTAAAAGGGCCGTCTGACGAGGGTTCATCATTTCGAAACAAAATCTCGGAAATGACGCACCATCGCGGGGTGCGCCTCGTCCTTGACAGATGCCTCCTTGACCTTGTCGTGTTTCTATGACAGGGCCCCGCCTATATTCGATGCTACACGGCAGTTGGTCGCCGAGCATGAGGTCAACCATGTTGTTCATCGCCGTTGGACATTGTGATACAGAGACGCCCGTGTCAGTTTCGACACTCGTACAAGCTTCCCTCTTGACGCTGCCTCGCGCCTAACACGCGCGAGTCAGCTCCCTGCAGATGGACCGCTCTCCCGGGCGTGGAACGCTATTACAATCGTGGGGCGTTGGGCATGAATGAAGACCCCTTCGAGAATAGTATTTAATCCTTCGAGAAGAATACGTGGAAGGCATTCGGGTCCACGACTAATGTTCCTTGCACCCTTCAAGCTTGTACGGGGTATCACTTCCCCGCCGGGGTTGTACCAAATCTCGGCGGTTTATTCACCCTTGCTTCAAAATCAGGGGCACTTCAGCAATGCCGTAAAGCTCCTAATAATATAACTTTTTTTTCTTCATTCATTATAGTAGGTCTGGGCGACAAAGGGAATGGGTGTCTATGGCGAGACGCGCTGAGCAACTCCACCCCTCCAACGCTTCCTCGCTAAGGTATCAGTATCATTAATGCCTCGGCCGGGCATTGCCTCCCAAAATGTAAAGGACTTTTCTTTTGCATTTTCTCATTACTGCAACTCTCACAGAGTTGTCTCATCCGCTTCCAAAAGTACCCTAGCTTAAGAGGACTTGGGCAGGGGGGTGAAGCGCAGGTAGGGCTTGACGATGCGGAAGTCGGGGAACAGCACCTTGGCCTCCTCGTTCTTGACCGAGGGGGCGACGATGACATCATCACCGGGAACCCAGTTGATCGGGGTGGTGACCTTGTACTTGTCGCCGGTCTGGAGGGAGTCGACGATGCGGAGGACCTCGGCGGTGTTGCGGCCGGTGGAGGCGGGGTAGGAGAGGATGGTGCGGATCTTCTTGTTGGGGTCGATGATGAAGACGGAGCGGATGGTGAAGGCGATGCCCTTCTCGTCCACGTTGGTGGCGTCCTGGTGGTCGATCCTGCGAGTTTGGTCAGCATCTCGTCGACAACAGCCTCGATTAGAGGTGGAGCGGTGCTTACATGTCGTAGGCCAGAGCAACCTGGCGCTGCTTGTCGCCGATGATGGGGAAGGTGACCTTGCCGCCGGTGACCTCATCAATGTCCTTGATCCATCCGCCGTGAGACTCGACGGTGTTGGCGGACAGGCCAATGAGCTTGACGCCGCGCTTCTCGAACTCGGGCTGGAGCTTGGCAAAGGCACCGAGCTCGGTGGTGCAGACGGGGGTGTAATCCTCGGGGTGGGAGAAGAGGATCACCCAGTTGTCGCCGATGAACTCATGGAAGTCAATGGGTCCGGCGGTGGTGTCGGCCTGGAAGTTGGGGGCGACAGAGCCGAGACGGAGGGGAGCGGGCTGGGCCATTGTGATGGTTTTGGAGGTGTGTTTGGAAAGGCGGAATTATTACGGTACGAGTAAGTCTTGGGTATCACAAAGATACAGATGGAGGAGGAGAAGGCAAGAGGAGCTCCATAGCACCAGCCTACGGTAGCGGCACTTTATACCTCAGCTCGTCCGGAAGCAGCAGCCCACGTTGCCCACACCTCTGACGACCATCCACAATCACCTCATCACCACCACTGGACGCGTTCGCATGGACCCCGCGATTCGGGCTTCTTCTGCCCCTCTCTTCCCACACTGGGCCAGAAGAAAGCACCCAAAAGAGGACCAGCTGGCGCCGATTGCGTGCTGCTCTACGCCAGCCATTGGCTGTGCGCGGTGCGGGCCGCTCAATTCTGCCATTCACTCTACGCTTGACGCAATCCAGTTCGCCATGGGTCCCGACAGCCGGGGCTTTGCGTCTGGGACGCTTCTGAGCTAATCTCTATTTCACATCTGGCGTGTGGTTTGACGCTGAGAGATTGAACCTTGAACCCCGCCCGATGGTCCGGCTTTCGGCCTGTCGTGCTGCCCCTCGTGGGGCCTGCGCTCCCGTCCCGATGCCGATGATTATCTACTCGTAGTCAGCGCAAGACCATCTAGGCGCCTTCCTCGAGGTGCCAATTATGGTAATGAAGATCATTTCCAAGATGGAAGTAGTAAGAGTTGAATCTTCACATTTGCTTTCCTACAAATGTGATAGACTTCGAGACCATTGCTACAGAGCCTGCATATCTCTTATCCAGCCTCTGGATTCCTCCGTTGAGTTATCCCCCCACTATCTACCCTGTGTCCGAAGTAAACTGTTTCAGAAATAAGAAATCCAACATTGCCCCGTTTACATAGGCCACGTGGGAAATTTCGAACAGAATGTAAGGTACTCCGTACAGAGTAGCACTCCGTATAGGTCAGGTGGTAAACTTATCCTGCAGTAATTTTCCCAATGGATGGTTAACAACATCATCTATCTGGCACGTGTCTTGTGGTAACCGTCTAAATGATCCAATGAATCAATCGAGCATTCCCCAAAACTCTGTCATTTATAAACATACCTAGGTACCCAATTGATACAAATACAACAGCAAGCGATGTTACACAACCCAAAAAAAAGAAGATTTTCTTTGCAATGTATAGATGAACAAAGGTAATCAAAGTGGATAAGTGGATAAGCCAAAGCTTTGCAAAGCAAAAAATATCGACCACGCCAGGGATCGAACCTGGAATCTTCAGAGAACTCAACCGAAATCTGACGCCATGCCATTTGGCCACGCGGCCAATCGAATCTATTGGATGCTAATGGACTCATTAGTAAATTATATATAGGATAACAATTTCTAACCTGGTACTGACTCCGATTTGATTGTTGTTGGGTTTTACGGAGTGCTCCGTGCTGGAGTATGAAATGCCACAATGCTACTGGGTATGCAAGCCTTATCACTCGGCCCTGGCAGTAGCTTAGTACTTTATCTCTGGCCGCCATAGACAGTAATATCGCCAACAATCTGCAATTGAGAGCAGTTGCTCAGTCCCAGATTCTCTGCCGCATTTGAGAGGGGTTGGCGCGCCTCATTTTAAATAGCATTTATGCTATCAAACTACCTTACTGATAATGCAATGGTAATAATTAATTCTAGCATGGATTAGGTATAAAAGTGAATACTCAAACAAGATGACTGGATAAAATATTCGTGAACTGGCTGGCTGTACCTGCGATCCTCTGGACGGGGAGACTATGTGCGCTTTATCAGATATCGAAGCAACTGCTTTTCTTTTCCCTAAAAAACCACATAGATTTTTTTTAAAATCTTGCCCAGGCCTAAAGAGGGTTAATTTGCAGCCCTAGATGGGAATAAGAATCCCCGACGGCAGTGGTCGCCTTGGTATGCTTGACGGATGGTGTGTAATAAGGCATTTCTAGGCAGCATGCCCCTCTAGCTCTCCGTAAAAAAGGGGCACAGTAAGTATATTGCATCTCAATGATAAAGAATTTGCAATTGAAGATAAGAACGCGTATTTTGATGCCCCATCAGAGGACAGAAAGTGTAATGATATATGTATATGTAGCATATGGGATCTGAAAAGACACAAGTAGGGTACGGGTCTAATGATAACTAGATATGCTTGATCAACTCTGGTTATTCTTGCTGTAACTTTGAATAAGCTCGGCCGCATACTCAGCGACAGCATACACAGTGGCCTGCGTATGCGCCGCGGGGAGCAAAGGCATCATGCTCGCATCCACAACCCAGAGGCCCTCCACCCCGTACACTCGCAGTTCAGTATCTACCACGCCTCCCCACTCCCGCGGCATCATGGCGGCTGTGCCGACGGGGTGGTCAAAGCTCGGGATGAGCAAAGACTCCCGCAGGGCCCTCTCAACCTCCACGTCAGAGGAGTCGTCAACAGACGGGCCAGGAGACACCTCGACTGGCTCCAGGGAGGCCATGCTCTGGCTACCCATGAACTTTCGGGTTCTTTGAAAACCACGGGCAAGGAGGAGCATGTCCACAGGATTGACAACGGTGTTGAAGTCGACGACTAGTGGGGTGGACGGGTCGGGGTTTGTGCTGTTGATCATGATGGTGCCGCGCGACAGGGGTTTCTGGAGGCCAATGGCCAAGGGAATCTCTCCGCCTTGTGAGATGTCGGTGAGGGCGTATTCCATAACCCCGGCCTGGGAATTACGGAACCGAGACTGCGTCACCTTCCGCTGCTGGAGGAAACCTTTGACAAGCGAGGGATTCTCCGCGTAGATCGGGGGCAGATGCGCCAGCGGCTCCTGGTCACCTAAGCTGTTGGCGATGGACTCAAAATTAGAATCTAGGTCCTGGAGTGAGTCGAAGACAACCCGGCCTAGCCAGGTATGCGTAAAAGGGCCCGTCTTGTTGGTGACATATTCTTCCCAGGCCGCATCGTAGTACACTGGGTCCTCCATTAAGTCTGCGTTGACTTTGGTGTTATTGTTGACTTATGCCACATGGGTTAGCCAAGATTTATCAGATAATCAACCTCAGAGATGCAGCATACATTTGTGAGACACGAAGAATCTCGGATGGTCCTGGAAATTGGCGCCTACTCCAGGGGCGTCGACAACAAGATCAATGTCTAGGGATTTGAGGAGCTTTGCTGGTCCGACACCGCTGAGTTGCAGAATTCGAGGGGTATTGACGGCTCCTGCAGCGAGGATAACATTTTTAGACGAGATGAACTTGGATTTTTGGCCCTCGCGGCTGGTAATCTCGACGCCGGTGGTCCCGTTTCCCTCGAACTTGACAGTTGCGCCATAGTGCCGTACCAAGAGGTGAAGATTGGGACGATTGCTCGCCGGTTGGTAGTATGCTGTTTCTGCGGTTGAACGAACGGACTTCTTGCCGTCCAGACTATGAGCCATCCAGGCGACACCCACATTTTTGCCGTCAGCACCATCATTGAGTTCTGCCGCGTCTAGATCTTTCACCCAGGCTCGTGCTTGTAGCTCTATGAGGGATGGGGTTAGTGACAAACGGTCCAAAGGTGACTATTGGCGAGATTTCTAAGGAACCTCACCGGCCACTGGCCACTGCCAGGCTGGATAACCGACATGAATTGGCCCGGTGCCGTAGGCATCAGAGGTCCATTCATAGCCATACTGCTCAATGTACTCATCCGCAGGGGGAGAGAACCTGGTCGATTTCCGGAAGTATCCAAGAAGGGTATCCCATCCCCATGCTGGATTGCCCAGGGTCTCCCATGAGTCGTAGTCGCTGGCAGAGCCGCGATCCCAGGCCATGCCGTTGATGGTGGAGCCGCCACCGACCGCCTTGCCGACGCGAAGGGGAAAGGTGCGGCCAGCCAGGTGGGTTTGAGGAACTGAAGGTATATGGAAGAGCATCGACGACTGTTCCTGGTTCGAGAAGAATGGCACAGTGACGTTGATTGTATCAGCGAAATCGCCATACTCAACTACCAAGACAGACTCTGCCCGAAATTGTCAGCGCCCACCCATAGATGTACCTTGCATAAGAAGAGGGAAGATATCTCACTGCGGGGGTCTTCGCTCAGCCTACTAGCGACCACAAGGCCACTTGTGCCACCGCCAACAACGACATAGTCGTACTCGGCCTCGACTGAGTCTAGGTCACGTTTTACATGCTGTCGTGATGGGTCAAGACATGATACGGAGCTCACGGCAAGCATCCACTGGGTGGCGAAGCGCAGCACTCTGTAAGAAATCATCTCGTGTGTTGCAACTTGAAAATGTCCACCGGAACAGCTAAATGGAAGGCAGTCTGTACTCCGCACTTGATCAGTTCCAAGATGACGACCTTGGGCTCTCTTATGTGATTGAAGCTAAGGACCTTGTCCTCGAAGAATCTGATTATCCCCAGATTCATAATGTTCTCCAGTCTTACACCCTCGTTAACAGTTTTCATTGATTGGTCCAGCGCTTTGTTGGATTTGCGGGCAAGGAATCTATTGGGCTGTTCGTAAACCGGAAACTGCTGCCTTGTGGCGACCGTGTATATCTTACCTCATCAGTACATGTCAAATGGTACCTGCACACTCGTGAATCCTCCCTCAACCCCCTCAGCTGCAATGTCTTGTCTCACTGACCAATGTAGCTCATTGTCTCGCTTTCGTCCAAAGTATATCAAGTGGCTTCACTAGCGTCTAGCGCAACATGAACGGCTATCACGCCATGCCGGCAATGTACGGGACA
The DNA here is from genome assembly GCA_016490725.1 of Amphichorda felina. Taxonomy (NCBI): domain Eukaryota; kingdom Fungi; phylum Ascomycota; class Sordariomycetes; order Hypocreales; family Bionectriaceae; genus Amphichorda; species Amphichorda felina. The sequence goes on along the minus strand of JAEMHR010000208.1, from coordinate 10,177 downwards.
AGGCTCCCGTACCGGACGACCGTGGCTGATCGCGAGAACTTCTTCGCGGGTCCTGCCTAGGAGCCAGATCAAGCACAAGAGGTGCCAGATCGGGTTCGGTTGGGCAATTATGCTGGATCCATTGCTCCCGTATCCGTCCTTGTACAGGCCATCGACCCAGCGACTGGCGACTCGGTTCTGCATATAGAAACTCGATTAGGCGCACTAGGCACCATCCACCAGATAATGTCGTCCTTTCGCGTTGGCCTACGCCGCTTTGACATGTGGGCATATCATGCCCTGCTCGTGCATCGAAATCATAATGGCGACACAAGACTCCAAGTTGCCGCACGCTTGGGCAATAAGCTTATATTAAGCGCTATGATCCGATATCTCCCAGAACACTGGTCAGCGGACTATCCCGAGGAAATGGATATGGATGATGGACCGCCGCCAGAGTATCGTGTCTACCCCGATGATATAGATGAGACGGGAGCCGCCCCTATTCTGCTGTTTCTGATTACAAAGAATAGGATGGGGCGCGATGCCGCAGCCGAGGCACGATATGCTGGACATCATGATTTGGCCCAGTGGTTGAATGCTGTGGTGTCGAGACACGATCCCTATAACAGGAGGCACTCGGAGGCTAATGTGGCCGAGATGATCGAGTTGGCGAAATACCAGTACGGGCATGACCTTATGAAAGAGAGGGATACGGAGAACCAATTTGCTGATCTGGAAGCTACACCTTGATGATTACTTTGGCAATAGTTTTGGTGGCTGCCATTCTGGTGCGCTCTAGGGACCCAATCTCCCTTTTAGTATAGCTACATTTGTTGAGCAGAAGCTAATACCATTATGAAAGCGACGGTTGCGGGATAAGGTATGTAATAGTGCTGGGCTTCATACGCTGGATGGCCTCCACGCTGCATGTGGCCTATGACTGCATATCTAGCCTGTCCCCGATCGTAGAAGGCATAAAAAAATCACACAAAAGTTAAACATAATGTAGCGATTAATATAGGTGCTTATTATGATGATATTCAAAATAGTATAAGCAGAGGCAATAGCCGGATAGATATCATATTTAGGTACGACTCGAATAGCTTCACCCTTCGGTATACTGCGTAGGTTTGCCTCACAGAGTCATATTTGCAAACTGTAAAAACTAGGTTTCCTGATAACTAAGGCCTTAACTTGAGTCCAATTAACTAACCTGTGTCAACATTAAGGAGCCCTCCAACACCAAGCGACTTTGTTGTTCGGCGATAATGATCCAGCAACTCCTCGAGGTCATCCTCGGCTCCAGGTTTGGACAGCCCCCCCTCCTCAATCCATTTCTCGTCCCGCGCGATGTCCTTTCGAAGAGCCCTGACCTTCTTGAAGGGCCTCTTGGAGGCCTTGCTAAGCATGGATATTCTCGTCCGCATCTTGGCGACTCCCTCCGGCCCAGCAAGACGAGCCTCCTCGGACTCTAACTTATGCAGGAGGTCCAGGCTGTCGATCAGGATACCGCAGCGCTCGCGGGCGAGAATTTTGAAGGAGTCGGTGACCTCCCGCCTCATCACTTCCACCCGCTCCGGATTCGGATGCTGCCTCTGGATCTTGCGTTCTCCTTCTTTCTCCCCATGCTCCAACAGCGTCAATTTCCTCTTCAGCGCCACATTCTCACTCTCGAGGTCCATAACGCGATCCTCGAGAGTTGTAATGGCCTCTTCCTGTTTTTTACAGACTCTGGCCATATTGCATGGGCTGGAGTTCTCCTTCTTCTCTTGGGCGCTGAACGCGGTGTTTTCGTAGAGGCTTGGGGCGGCGTCCTCACCCGGGTCGGAGTAACCGCCATCTGTGTCCCACATTTCTGAACCCGTGTTGCTTCTCCCAACTGTCAGGGATGAGAGAGCTGGGGAAGAATCTGGATGACCCTGGCGGGGGTCTTCTGGAACCATCGAGGAGGGCTACAAGGCCCCAATCATTAGCCGCCCAGGGACCTTGCCGCCTTGTAAAGTTTTGTAGATGGATAATGTATACATACCTGTGCGATGGGAGAGCGAGACCCCGACCGGTCGATATCAAATTCCGAGGGCATTTCTGATGCAGATGTGATGGGGAAGGACCAAGACACTTGTTTACCGCTTGCCTTTGTAGAAGACAGTGGTAGGGCTCGGCAGGACAATCCAGATGGATATCACGGAAGGAGCAACTGGTACGTAAGGTAGCGCAGGGCGGTGGAATTCAATGGAACATTTAGAACTGGGGCAACCAATCCTTTTGAAGACTAATGCTAGTAGGAAGTGCATACATATTCAATCCCCGGCACCTTGTTGTCCAACGCCTGCGGCCAGGTACCGTGAACCTTATTCTTCAGCCTCGTTCCTCCTGCAAACATTTTTCGCATCCAAAGAGTCAATGCTGCTGACCGGTAGCACTAATTGGCAAAGAGTGTGATATGGTACTTTAAGATCTAGGCTTGCCTGGAACCACAAGGACTCATTCCCTTACCCCCAGCCGTCTGTTCAGGTTGGAACCCCTCGCTTGATAACACGTTTGCTCTAACCTGAGCATTTAGAAACGTTTAATGCCTTGCCTACTGCCGAATTAGGCAAAGCTGCTTTCTGGGAAGTATGTTGAGGCAAAACCTGAATAGTGCTAAGGCGTAGCTTCTAGTCTTGCCTAGTAGTCTAGTACCTAAAATGAGTGCGACCTTTTTTGGTCTGGGCGGTGTTAGTCTATCCCAGGGGTTTTGATCGGTGATTGGCTAGAGGAAACCTGCAAATGGGCTCTTAATCTAGGGATGATGCCTTTGTAATGCCTGGATAGAAAGTTTGATGCCATTGTGGTGAAAGGATGAGGCAGGACGAGCGTAGCGAGAACAGCCTTCCCAGCTGGAAGGCACTGGGCGGCCCACGTAATCAGCGGTATGAGAAGTAAGTATTAGAGGAAGCCCTCGTACTAGTAACTAAGTAGTGAAAGGAACCAGCAGCATCAGTGGCCAAATGCAGCGCTTGCAGTTAGTGGTATGGGATGCAGGCCTCGTATATGATATAACCATCGTTGCTTGCAGTTATTTAAACCCAATTTGCTCAATGATCCATGGCATCTAATCGCGCAGCTTTTTCTATCCCTTTGGCGGCGCAAAATCGCCAGCAACACGGTCTAGTCTATGTAAATATGTACCTGATGGGGTAACAGCTTGAACTTGGTAAACGCCCGTGGCCTCCATGTTTGCATTGCGCTCTTGGGCCTGGCCATACTAGGCCTGCAGTGCCCCTACATCACGACCTCTGGAACCCCAGGAACCTCCGTTGTGGTCCCAACGATGGCGCTTTTGTCTTTCTGGCTTAAGATAATGCCGAAGTACTTCTCCAGCGCATCCAGCCTTTCGCCATCGTTCTTGAAAGTCCTCTCCATTTTCTTCACGCCCTTTCTCCTCCACTTCATCTCGTTGCCAAGTATAATGACTGTCCCATCGACCTCGCCCCTCACTGGATGCTTCCCCCCCGCTGTGGGTGGCACCGGAGTTTCGGCGATTCCTCGCAGCTCGCCATTCTCGTCAACCTGGTCCTCGGTGGTGAATATCACACAGAGGATGGTCTTGCGGAAAATGGTCGTCGGGCTCTGCCACGGCGACCAGTTCATGGACCGCACATCCGCGGGGAGGATCTCAGTGTCCACAAAGCAGTACACGGGAGCCCACTCCGCGCTCGCCTCGGTGCGGTGCTCGTAGAACCAGACGTTCCCGGCCCTCCTGGACGCGCCCGGGAGCACACCGTAGCGAAGCCGCATCTGCGCCGGCTGGATCTGGTTCTGGACGAGTCCAGACTCGAGAGGCAAGGGACGGCACGGCCCATTGGCACCGAAGCTGATGTCCACTGCATACGGCGTTTCCGCTACTGTGATAATGTTCAGACAGTGCGTGAGACCGCCGTAGCTTCCGGTAGTCTGGTCGTAGACCCTCGACGGGGCCATGTACACGTCGAAGCCCAGGGTACACAGCACCACGTGGAATAGCGTGTTGTTCTCCATGCAGTAGCCGCCCCGGCCCGGCTGGAGGACAATCTTTTCATAGAGATGTTGGGGATCGACGTTGATGACCCGATGCCATGAGTAGTGCAGGACGAGATTCTCGAACGGCACCTTGATCAGCTGGTGCTTCTGTAGCAGCGCCAGGTACGACAGCTTCTCCTCTGGGGTCAGGTTTGAGACATCAAACACGCGACTGGATGCGGGGAGACTGATGCGGTCGAAATATTGCTCCAGCTGGGGGCGGGTGAACCTGTGTGGCGCCGGCATTGCGATGGCATTGAAGGGGCCGGTCGTGACGTTGGAGGGTGTCGTTGATCTAAGATGATATTAACGAGGCAACAAATAGCACGCCTAGTATCTAGTTCCAATGTTCCATAGAGTTCCAGTCTGGCTGAACCGTCAGATGTACACACAACGGGATGAATACCCCTCAGGAGCTGGATTGGCCATGGTGGCCCAATATTCGCTGCAAGCCAATGAGTGGGCCATGGCTACTATTACGTATGTATTATCGGAAGAGACACTATCCGACTGCCAAGGACCGCTCCGGTACCGGCTCCGCATTCCCCGGTGCTGTGTAGTAGTATTTGCAACAGCGGAATGTCTTGGCCCGGTCACTATCGTCCAAGCTAGAGGCGGAACAGTATGGTACAGATGGAACCACCTCTAGGAGGTTTGGGGGTTTGCCTATGAAATGCGCGTACCAAATAAGCCTGTCATCGATGTTAGAAAAAGTCGCGGCTCTTTGGACAATTGCGGGGTGACAGCAATAAGCAAAGACCAACGTCTGGGTTCGACGTTTCAATGTTTCAAAGCCACGATGGATGTCTCGTTCGACATGTTCTGGACTGCGTCACACGGGATCAAGCCCTGGGCCCCGACTGTTGCGCCGGCAGAGAAACGGCTTCCTGTGGGAGAAAAAGATGCGGCATTCACCCAATATTCATGCAGCCATGGATGGCTTCAAACACCTGATGCGGATGCCTGGTAGGTGTAGTTTCAACCTCCCCAATGGGAACGAAATACGAACCTGCCGCTCTGTGGCTTACAGCCAGAGAGGTAAGCACCCGTTACACAGCCCGGATATCGCCTTTGTGGTTTTGTACAAGTCTAGTCCAAGTACAAGGTGAGCTAGTCGCGTGTGTTGATGGCGTGGCAGCGTGGAAGGTCTGGTGTGTTCTTCTGTTACGATATACCGACTTGGACGGCGAACCGGTGTCCGTCGGCCACACCGCATACCGCCACACCGTCCGTCACAATGACCCAACTTAAAGGCTTCTGGCATACTTCGGGACGTCGGTCAGCTCGGGATTTCTGGGGAATGCCGCTCGGCAGATCGCTGCCAGATCTGGTAGCGGCTGATCAGCCATTCAGCCCGACGCCTCCCAGCTGCTTGGCGACGCCCGACGACAACTCTCCGACCACAGGTGGCCTGCAAGTCAGCCTTGGCAGTCCCGGTAGAAGAGGAGGGCTGGCAGCAACCAGAGTCCCCGATGGTATAATTAGAAGTATTATTATGGACCTTGGCAGGGCCTCTACGTCGTGTTGTCGCGATGGAGGAGAAGCACCTCAGGACTTTGGGGGCGGGGAAAACTAACACCTAGCCAGGGCTGAGAGGGTGAGACATTAGGGGAATGCAGTGCCACGTTTGTATGCACTTCAACGGCACTGTGTGATCGAGTGAGTAAAAGTATCACATCTAGGACATGTCGTAGGAGACCCCTGTTTCTAGAGACGCTAGAAGACGTCAGCTAGATTCTCGACAGACCATAGTTTGTTATCTGATTTATACGTGTCTATTGAGAAAACGACAAGAACACTGTACCCTTCGGAGATCTCTTCCACGCTGCTTCATTGCCCAGAGGAAAGCACTTCCTCCCGTGAGCGGTAGGTAATATTGCACTCTTGGCCAGGAACGTACACAATTGTCAAATGGGTGGCGTGGTATGGCATCTGATTTGCTCGAGTCCCTTCTGCCAACCTTAACTTTCGTCCCACGAGTGCCGATCATCCCCCATGTTCCGCCCTACGAAGCCCAGGTACCACAGCGGGCATCATGGCAGCCTGTCTGTCAGCATGATTGGACACTTGTACCACACTCCATGTATCTTGACTCTTTCTCGAAGTCCAAGATGGTAAGATCCTCATATCCTGTGAGACATGCACTGCCTACTGCCTGCTGCCCGCATAGATAGCTTACACGAGGTACGATCAGAACGAGGCTCTCAGCCCCCTCACTGTCCGCGAACTGTGACTGTGAGACAAGTGCTCTCCGCTCCTCTCAAGAAAACGTCCGTCTATACTGATTCGCTGAAGAATCAGCTAGCTTCGCTGTGAGACGTTCAGCTCAGGCTGACCATGGGTCGTGGTGTTCTGGACGAGTCTAGGTACTGATGGTCGTTGCCTGAGGGTGTTGGGCATGGGGATCTTCCCAGGCCAGAAGTAACCCGCGAAGCAGACCGTGCGAGGCAGAACGTGAGGTGTAGGAGTAAGCACTCCATAGAAGCAGCTTGATAGTTTGCCCATGCCCGATACCCCTGCGAGAAGACGAGGCCTCACGACTCGAGTATAAAAGGGCGTCGTCTTCCTGCCCCAGGATAGACTTCTGGACAACCAACAGCCAGCAATCAACAAGCCTCCAACAATCACTACCAACCAGACTCCCACTCTTTTCTATACTTTACAGTATAACCAACCCATCAATCAAAATGAAGGCCACTCTTGCTCTCGTCGCTCTCGCCACCTTCGCCATGGCCGCTCCGTCCAGGGAGGGTGCCGAGAAGTCCAAGGTCACCGAATCTGAGGTCTCCATCAAGGCAGACATGACCGAGTTTGACTTCTATGCCTGTAAGAGCTCCCCGGGCCACTGTCCATGCCCTCCAGTATAAGCCGGTTCAAGTGCTAACCCCTTTGACCAGCCCCCGAAACCTCCAAGGCCCGGGCCTGGTGCGGTGGATACACCCCCAACCAGTGCAACAACCTCTGCTACTGGGACGGCGCCTACGCCTGGCAGTGCACCAGCTGGTCCTGCCGCTGCTTCTACTAAGCGGCCCGCCTCGACAAGACCCCGTGTTGACAAGACAAGACCCTGCCGAGTTCCTGCGGCAGTGGCACTGCAAGTTTCCCCCCTGGAGGACATTGTTGTGGCAAACACTGAACACGCTGCCTGGGGTACCCGGAGTCTGGAGGAGCCGCCGGGGGTGGAAACGGCAAAGCTACTAGTATGACTACTACTTGATCCCCCGGTTGGATGGTTGGTCGGTCGCAAGTCTGCCTTTACAGCCCTCATCTATCTGCAGTGTCGATGTTGGCTCTTTGCAAGTTGGGACTATGCATACATTGTTGTAGCTTAGGCTCAATTTATCTCCTTCCGAAACTACTTTGGCCCGTTGAAGTTGCCAATGAGTGAGATTGACAATGAACAGCATTGTCTATGTGTCATCCCACTCTTTCGTAGACAGTTTCTCTTGTACTCTGGCAGAACTTCAAACATTGGTCACTTGTTGCTTAGGTATGTTTGACTTTATATATATACAGGATATGAGTTTAGTCAACACTGATACCACATGGCTGTTCTGTAGCTGGTAGCGCAATAAACTGTGGTCATTATATATGCAAGTTGAGAAGAAAATTATACATACAGAGGGGGGGCCCTTATTTTGAGCACTAAGATACATCCATTGGGTATAAAAGAGAAAAGGTCATCAAACCCAAACCGCCGCCCCTCGAGAGCCATGCCGAAAATCGTGCACCATTCATGTGCGTACCTAATCACCAGCGCCCCGCCGGTTCCTATTCCCACCTAGGTGCCCTACCCTATTCAGAAGACAAGGTGGAATTCGACTTGCCAAACATCTTGTGCTGGAGGATCCTCGAGTCCTCCTTGGCCTCCCTCCGCGCAAACTCCTCACAGAACTTCTGTGACGTCTCCAGCGGGAACTCGATGAGATTCGACCTCATTTCCTGCGACGGACAGAGTCAGCTCTCACGTCACCACCCTCACAGGGAATTACAACACTGGCGGTTAGGGTTTGCATGGGGAGCACACACCTCGGGGAAACACTGCGACGGCTGGTGGATGAACTCATCCATCAGCGTCGTCAGGCGCAGCAGCTGCTTCCAGGGCACGATGATGTCCCCCAGCAGGAACACGGGGTAGCGCGCCATGGACAGCTCCTCGAGGATCCAGCGGCGCTGCAGGTAGGGCCGCATGAAGAAGTCGACGCCGCCGACCCAGTTGTCCCCGGGGGCCCAGAGGTCGCTCAGCGGCTCGGCCCAGCGGTGGACGGGCGCGTAGTCGTCCGGGTGGGCGTCGCGGTCGCCCGGGTCCCCCCAGTTGGGCGGCATGGTGTCGTCGATGCGGCTCAGCGCCTCCATGCCCACGTCGCTGTGCTCCGTCTTGGTGCCCAGCCAGCCGACGACGAGCTCGGCGCGCCGGTAGATGTTGCGCATGGTGGCGACCTGCTGCGACTTCTCGGCGTCGCTGGCGTGGTTGACGCACAGCAGGTCCAGCCACAGCAGCAGCGTCGTGGCCCCGGGGCCGCAGGTGCCAGGGGGAGCAGCAGCCTTGGACGAGGGCGCGTCGTCGGCGCCGACGCCGAACAGCTCCCTCAGCCAGCGCGGTGCGCGGTGGGGGCGGTGCTTGGCCCGGCGCTGGAAGTGCAGCGACACGCTGGGGAAGAAGACGGCGCGCACATGGCGCAGGGCCTGGGAGATGTGGTTGGGGACGGAGACGGCGCGGCCGTTGACGACGATGCGGTCCGTGTTGGGCGTGTCGTCGCTGTAGAGGGACGACAGGGCAATGTACTCGGGCCGGTCCTTGTCCGTCAGGCGCGCCGTGACGATGCGGCAGAGGACCGGGTCGCCGATGCTCTGGGCCGGCTGGATCTCCAGCAGGCGGAACTCGCGCTTGGAGGCGTCGAGGGGCCGGTATGAGATGCTCATGCTTGCCGCGAGGTGGGCGACGTTGCTTTTGCTTCTTCTCTGCTCTCCTCTCGCCGACGACGGGGGGTGAGGAAAGATCCGCTGTCGTGGGTGAGGCCCCAGTCGGCTGGGACCTGATGATAATTAATATTGGATATTCCGCGTGCGCAGAATGGGGTGAGTGGTGAGCCGGTGAGCCCTTGAGGAGTCTGGAGGGGTCTCAGATCAGGTCCCCAGGAGCGCCCGCCAGGTCTCCAGGAACGGGCCTGGTCGTCCTGGCCATCGTCCTGGTCAATCGTCCTGGTCGCCCTGGGACAACCCCAGCAGATTCGGCCGCCCATGTGGGACAGCCGGGGGAGGACCCGGAGGTTACTGTACGGAGTTACGCGGCGGGTCGCCATGGGGGGGGGGGACCTGTCAGATTGGTCCTGGTCTCGTCCTGCGATTGGCGATGCCCTGGATCCTGATTCCTTGGAGATGCTGGCGTTGACGCGTTGGGCCTTGGTTGCCGGGCTGCCCCTGTCGAGTCCCGCAAGCGATCCATAAGTCCCGTCACTGGGTGACGCCCCATTGGAGATTCAGCAGTCGTCTCCTCGTTGCCAACTTGTCAACATGTCAGTCGACAAGGGACTGCGCCGGCGAGATTGCGTTTCCGACGGTTTGGGCGTTCATGGCCTGGGCAGATTGCAATTCGCCATCCCGGGAGTACTCCGTCCTGGACAGCCGACTCCTGGACTCTTGGACTCGGCCCGCTCGACTATTACTCGTACATGGCACCCGATACCTCTCGGTATTGCATCGTAGTGGCCAATGTCGTTGGGGCCGTTCGGGGCGGACACGGTCTCACTCTATCCTGGTCTTGTGTCTTGGAATATTAATAATAGCATTGTACGAGTACACATAGACATAGGCAGACGACCATCCACGACTGATTGATTGTCTGCCATGCTGAGGTTCGAGGTTCCCTGTCGCTTCGTGTGAGCGTCAATCTCGAACAGCACCAAGCAAGGCCTCCCATAGCTGGAGGACCATGTCGATTACCATGTACGACGCCAACAAGCCCAAGTCCCATCCCTGCCCCAGGTCGAAAGGTAACTGCACGGCTGACCACTCTTTTTTTTTTTTTTTTTTTTTTTTTTTTTTTTTTTTTTTTTTAATTGACATTACGTATGTACTCATTTAGTCCGACCTCTGGCCACTGAACAGCAGCTGTTTCCAAAGGAGGCTGGTGTTTTTTTTTTGGCTTGCCTTT
>JAEMHR010000207.1:0-33956 GCA_016490725.1 Amphichorda felina | reverse complement strand
ATTATAAAAGTATATAAAAAGTACCCTTATAAACGTTAAGGATAATTATTTAAAAACTTAAATATAAAATAGTATTATTTTATAAGCTATAATAAAATAAAATACTTCTATATATAATATTTTAGTCTTAATAAATATATAGCTTTATATAATTATTAATAAATAAATAATATAAAGAAACTATATATAAATAAAAGCTTTATAAGAAATTACCTGGTTAAACTATATAATAAAAACAATAAATATATCTTATTAGCTATTATAAGCTACTATAATATAAAGCTACTACTTAGCCTTTATATAAAAGTAAAGAGCGATATCGAGCTAATAGCCCATAATAGCTAATAAGATAGTTTCAGAATAGAAATAAGCCTCTTAGTTATAAGCCTAGCGTCTTACGTCCTAAGGTCTTCTGGCCTACTAGGTATATACTGGGGAAAGGAGGGGCGGGGAAGAGAGGGGCGGCGTCGAGTACCTAGCTCCATCCATGTATCATCGTCCGACATCGGACCTCCTGGTGAGCGCCTAGATTTTATCGACGGAGTCATAACCAGACACAGTCATTCGGCCATATAGTCACAGCGTAGGGGCTTCCTTTATCGAATGCCCAGCTGTGCTTCCAGGGTCAGTCAAGGGAAGTCTGTGAAAATCTGTTCACAATGACAGAAGTCAATGGCACCCGCCCACAGCGGCTGTCAATACTCGGGGAGCCGAATATCATCATCGACCATGACCTCTGGCTCAACTTTGTCCCACAGGACCTCGTTAACAACATCCCGTCCTCCACGTACGTCCTCATCACCGACACCAATCTGTATGATACATACGTTCCGTCCTTCAAGCAACGTTTCGAGACCACGGCCACCACAAGGCCAGTTCGCTTGTTGACCTATACAATCCCTCCGGGCGAAGCCTCAAAAACGCGCGAGACGAAAGGCGAGCTAGAAGATTGGATGCTTTCGCAGCAATGCACTCGCGATACGGTCATTATTGCCCTTGGGGGCGGCGTTATTGGAGATATGATTGGATACGTTGCAGCAACCTTCATGCGTGGGGTTCGCTTCGTCCAAGTGCCAACGACGCTCCTTGCCATGGTTGACTCATCCATCGGGGGAAAGACAGCTATTGATACCCCAATGGGCAAGAATCTGATCGGAGCTTTTTGGCAGCCTCGCCGAGTTTATATTGATCTGGAGTTTCTTGAGACCTTGCCCGCGCGAGAGTTCATAAATGGCATGGCCGAAGTGGTCAAAACCGCCGCAATTTGGGACGAAGCCGAGTTCACAACCTTAGAGAATTCGGCACCGCAAATTCTTGCCTGCATCCGCTCGCAGGGCAAAGACCGCTTGAAACCTATCAAAGATGTACTCAGACGCATTGTCATCGGCTCCGCAAGAGTCAAAGCCGAAGTCGTCTCTAGCGACGAGCGGGAAGGGGGGCTTCGGAATTTGCTCAACTTTGGCCACTCGATTGGTCATGCCATTGAGGCTATCTTGACTCCTCAACTTCTCCATGGCGAGGCTGTAGCCATTGGTATGGTTAAGGAGGCGGAGCTGGCAAGGTTTCTAGGCGTCCTGCGGCCTGGTGCGGTCTCAAGACTGTCCAAATGTATAGCCAGCTTTGACCTGCCGATCTCGCTAGAAGACAAGCGAGTGGTGAAGCTAACTGCCGGGAAAGAGTGTCCTGTAGATCTCCTTCTGGAAAAAATGGGAGTCGACAAAAAGAACGACGGGAAGCTCAAAAAGGTGGTCCTTTTGTCAGCCATTGGCAAGACGCACGAGCCCAAAGCCAGCGTCGTGGAAGATCGCTGCATTAGACTGATTCTCTCTGCATCTGCACGAGTGACCCCGGGTGTGCCCCAGGGGCTCAATGTCACGGTCACTCCGCCTGGTTCAAAGAGTATATCCAACCGGGCCCTAATTCTTGCCGCCCTCGGTACAGGCCAGTGTCGTATCAAGAATCTTCTTCACTCCGACGATACGGAGTATATGCTGTCAGCCATTTCTCGTCTTCGTGGGGCCTCCTACTCGTGGGAGGATGCTGGCGAAGTTCTTGTAGTCGAGGGGAAGGGGGGCAAGCTTCTGGCGAGCAAAGATGAGCTGTACATTGGCAATGCTGGGACTGCCTCGCGGTTCCTTACCACTGTTGTGGCACTTTGCTCGCCCAGTGACACCGCTGGGTTCTCAGTGCTTACCGGAAATGCTAGGATGAAGCTGCGCCCCATCGGTGCCCTTGTCGACGCTCTTAGGAGCAACGGTGTCTCCATCGACTATCTGGGCCAGAAGAACAGCCTCCCGCTACGAGTTGATGCGGCCGGTGGCCTAGAGGGAGGCAGCATCGAGTTAGCAGCTACCACTTCGTCTCAGTACGTGTCATCCATTCTCATGGCGGCTCCCTACGCCAAAAACCCCGTCACATTGCGACTTGTTGGTGGGAAGCCAATATCGCAGTTGTACATCGACATGACAATCTCAATGATGCGATCTTTCGGTGTCGCAGTCACCAAGTCGACCGACGAACCTAATACGTACCATATCCCGCAAGGCGCCTACAGCAATCCTTCAGAGTACATCATCGAGAGCGACGCGAGCTCTGCAACTTACCCACTTGCTATCGCCGCCATCACCGGTACGACCTGTACGGTACCCAACATTGGTTCCGAATCTCTTCAAGGAGACGCTCGTTTCGCAGTCGATGTCTTGCGGCCAATGGGGTGCTCTGTGGAGCAGACTGGCCATTCCACTACTGTCACAGGACCCAAGCCGGGCGAGCTGAAGGCCTTGGCTCATGTGGATATGGAACCTATGACCGATGCGTTCCTTACAGCCTCAGTGCTGGGCGCTGTAGCATCAGGCAAGACACGAATCACCGGTATAGCGAACCAGCGTGTCAAGGAGTGCAACCGGATCGCTGCCATGAAAGACCAGCTTGCCAAGTTTGGGGTTCAATGCAATGAACTAGAGGATGGTCTCGAGGTGATTGGCCGTCCACTCGACTCTCTTCAAGTGCCGAGGGGAGAAGTCTACTGTTACGATGACCATCGCGTAGCGATGAGTTTCAGCGTCCTGTCGGTCGCTGCTCCACATGTCACAGTCATCAGCGAGCGCGAGTGCGTTGGAAAAACCTGGCCGGGATGGTGGGACACTCTGTCCCAGTCTTTCAAGGTCCTTCTCGACGGCGCTGACTCCGGCGATTCCCCCGAAGGGGAAGCGGCATCGAAAGCCGGGGCTGGGCATTCGATATTTATCATTGGTATGAGGGGTGCGGGCAAAACCACTGCAGGATGCCAGATGGCTAAGTTGCTCCAGTGGACCTTTATGGACCTGGATCAGGAGTTAGAGAGGCGAGCCGGGGTAACAATCCCCGAGATGATCAGGGGTTCACGTGGGTGGGAAGGGTTCCGTGAGGACGAAGTTGCCCTTTTAAGCGACGTTATGGGAAAGAAGCCTACCGGGCATGTGTTCTCGTGTGGCGGTGGTATTGTTGAAATACCCGAGGCTAGGGAGCTCTTAAAAGACTATGGAAAGAAGGGCGGCCTGGTTGTCCTGATTCATCGGAATACTGATCAAGTTGTGGAATACTTGATGCGCGACAAGACTCGCCCAGCTTACACGAGCGAGATTCGACAGGTGTATCTTCGCCGGAAACCATGGTACGAGGAGTGCAGCAATTTTCTCTACCATAGCCCCCATTCGGACAGCACAGGATCTCAGAACGATATTCCTGGCGACTTCCGACAGTTTGTCGACTTGGTTAGCGGCAGCAGGCAGCACCTGAAGGCTATTGCACGCAAGGACAATAGCTTCTTTGTGTCGCTAACGCTGCCGAAGCTTAGCGATGCTTTGGAGACAATTCCACGCGTCGTAGTTGGAGCTGACGCCGTAGAGCTCCGTGTCGATCTTCTGGAAGATTGTGGGCCAGACGCTATCATTGAGACTGTATCTGCGCTGAGATATGCAGCCCAGAAGCCTATCATTTTTACAGTCAGGAGTGTCTCACAGGGTGGCAAGTTTCCCGACGATGCGCATGAGGAGCGGCTCCAGTTGTACCGCCTAGCCTTGCGATTAGGAGTAGAATTTCTTGACGTGGAAGTGACACTTCCTGAGGAAACCATCCAAACTGTCACGGGGTTGCGTCGGCAGACCAGAATCATCGCTTCACATCACGACCCCCTCGGTACTCTATCTTGGAGGAACGCTTCTTGGGTTCCCTTCTATAACCGTGCCCTTCAGTTTGGTGACGTTATCAAGCTTGTTGGCACAGCGCAGACTATGGAGGATAACTTTGACTTGGCCAAATTCAAGGCTAAAATGCTGGCTACTCGAAAGACCCCGATAATTGGTCTCAACATGGGCGAGGCTGGCAAGCTGAGCCGTATTCTCAACGGATTCCTCACCCCTGTTTCGCACCCAGATCTCCCATTCAAAGCAGCCCCAGGGCAGCTCTCCTCAGCAGATATTAACCGGGGTCGGGCATTGCTGGGACAGAGCGAACAGAGGAATTTTTATCTTTTCGGGAAGCCCATTTCGGCCTCGCGATCTCCTGCTCTCCACAACACGCTCTTTGAGCACGTTGGTCTACCACACCGGTATCATCGACTCGAAACAGATAACATTGCCGATGTCGATACTCTTCTCCGGAGTCCAGATTTTGGCGGCGCCTCCGTGACGATTCCCCTCAAAAGGGACATCATGGGCCGCGTCGATCATCTCTCCGAGGCAGCGCGCACCATCGGGGCTGTGAACACCGTGGTCCCCGTGCGAGATGATCATAGCAGCAATGGGTGGCACCTTCTCGGGGACAACACTGACTGGAAGGGCATGGCTTACGTTCTCCAGAGAGGAGGGGTTGTGTCACGAGACAATGGCGGCCCGGCTATGGTAGTTGGGTCAGGAGGCACAACTAGGGCAGCTGTCTTTACGCTACACTCTATGGGCTTCAACCCCATTCACGTTGTTGCTCGAGATCCCGTAAAGGTCAAGGCACTTATATCGGACTTCCCTGCCAGCTACGGGCTTCAGGTTCTGTCAAGTCCATCTGATTGCCAGAAATTGGCTGTAGGTCCGAGTGTTATAATCAGCACCATCCCTGCGGACAGGCCGATTGACCCGAATATGCGGGACATCCTAACCGTTGCTTTGAGCAAACAGCCTATTGAAGACCGCCCTCGTGTTCTTCTGGAAATGGCATATAAACCCCGCCAGACTCCTGTAATGAATATGGCCGAAAATGCCGGCAAGTGGACCACAATTCCGGGTTTGGAGGTTTTAGCAGCTCAAGGATGGTATCAGGTTTGTTGCCTCCGCCCCAATTATGCCGCCTCTAGTTTCGATACTAATGTGGATCGTTCCAGTTCACCGCATGGACAGGGATTACACCTGTTTACAGCGATGCTCGCAATGCTGTCCTTGGCCGAGAATCAACTCTAGAAGAGCTGTGAGTAATCTCGGGGCATGTAAGCGACCAAGGAGTGCCACATATCTGTCATCAGCTCACCAAGAAATGGGCTCCGGCACTAAAACGGGAAGGTCAAACACAGTAAAGAATAGTGTACGTATGCAGTGCCGTATAGGAAGGGCATGGGTTGATTTAGATGGGTGGGGTGAATAAATATCAAGTCATCTGATTGGAAACTATTGTAGATGAACCACCACGGGGTATTATGTCAGTCTCTGACCATCAAATAACTCACGGTCCGGCTTACTGGCCTTAGCAGGGCGATCGGCATTATCAAGCTCCTGCATGAGCGTTTTACTGAGTACGAGTAGGAGAATAGGGTTTTCGACATCTTGGCTTGCGCTGAATTTGAGGTGTTGGGGATCTGCACTTGAGTCGTTCCTCTAGTCATAAAAGTCCCGTGGGTATACCCATTATAATTACTACCTACAGCCCAGCGATCCAGTTCCTTTGCTTTAGACTCTCAGCACGCTGTTTTCAACTAGGACAACAACCAAATGTATTTCCAGCCTCATGTTGGACAATCGGGAAGAGGACTTGGGAGATCTGCCCCTGACGCGGCAGTTGGATTTACGGGCTGATAGGTGTGGGTTCGAATATAGTTACTTCTGCACGAGATTCTTTTCGGCGTAGCAAGGGTTTCTCGTGCATGGAGTAAGCAAACAACTTACACGAAGGCGCCGGCTGCTCCCGGCCAGTCCCGCGATGGTTAAAGCTACTTAGAATAATACTATGCAGCATTGATTTGCTACTCACGGACTCCCGCCCCGGAAATCTCGTGGAGCCACCAGGGCAGGTTCCCAGCTACCTACTCCTTCCAATAAATGATGTGTAATCCAATATCCACCAGCTAGTAACAGTTGGTGGATGGTAAGAATCTGGCACCGCGTTAATCTTCATCCCACAAACTTCACGTGGGATAAAATGGGCCGAGGAATAGAAATCATAGCTACTTGAGCCTCGATGCTATCATAGCAAGAGGGTATGATGATATCGATCATTTGCCGGTGTAGCGGCATATTCATAGACGCACAACCAACTTTCCCCAGAGGTTGCGTACGCCATTTCCACTATATGCGATTGCATCAAAGTGGTGCCGGAAATCTACAACATAATATTTATTCAGATATAAACATCGAAACCGTATTATCTGTTCTATATACTGCCGCTGGTCCGATGCACACATTAAGGTTGCTGCGCACCATGTTGCTCAAGTGTAGTTCACCTTCTCGCCTCTCGCCTCCCAAAGAAAAAGGAAAAAAAAAAAAAAACACGCACAGGTCTTTCCGTTAAATAGACAACTCGCTTCATTTTCTCTAACCCAGTAGTATTGCCCAAATCCCGTTCGCTTGCATCAATTGATTGCACCGCTTCGCCCAAGGGTTTAAACCAGAAATCGAAAACAAACCCCTCCATTCCCATAGAAAATAACCCATCCGATTCATATCCTCTATTCAATCATGACAGTCATACCAAGAGGGGAGAAAATGTTGCGGAAAAACAAAAGAGGGTGGATGATTAAGGGTAATACAGATACTGGGCGGGGGGTCTCAGAAGATCCATGTGAAGAAGAATCAGGTGATCTTGTGCCAGAATTGATGACATCAAAAACACCGACCCCACAAGGCCTGACAGACAGTCTCACCCCGCAAATACCGTACCAAGAGGTTATGGGATTGAACGACACGGGTTTCCCAAAGGCAACTCCATAAACGGCCCGTGTCAAATGTCTGAGCATCCTAATGCCTCTGGACCAGCATGTGCTGCAGGTGGGAGTGAGTGGCTTGGCGCCTCGAATCGTCTGCTGCTGAAGACGGTTTCATCATGCGGCATAGATGCGACATGATGTGGTTTGAGCTGCTGAGAAGGGATTGGCCTTGGTAACAAGGGGCGCTAAATGTGTGGCCCCCGTCAGGGTCCAGCGGTTCCGGTTCAATTGTTTCCCGGCACAGTACCGTGATGTCAGTGGGTGGGTTGAAGGGAGCAGGTGTGACGTCATGGAGCCAGTGGTGACATGTCCATTCCGGACCCTGCAGGACCCTTGGCCCCATATCATACAATAGCAATGTATGATTGGACAGACGGTACCTGGTCGCAGACAAGGACCCACGTCATGGAGCATCATTGCCCCTCCACCAAGGTCATTTTGTTCCTTCCAAACAGCCCACCCAAATCCATCCCACCCACGTCAAGGGCCAAGGCATCGGCAAGGCCCCCTTCCCTCGTGGTGGTGGCGCTCTCCATTCTGGAAGCTCGCTTCAGGGCCAGAGTGGCCAACGTGGGTAGGAAAATACCAAGGAAAAGCCCGCGCATTCTGCACACTTGTGACCCCAATCATGCTCCTCCACGTCGCCGATGCTTGCCGGGCAGTTCCATGTCGGGATGGCACACGCGGTAGTGGCGGGTTAAAGCATCCGCGCGGCTGAATGTTTTCTCCTCGGTACAAAGATCGCATCGAACCTTCTGCTTGCGGGCGTTGTGAATCGTGTCCTCGTGCCTTGTAAGATCGTAGGGCCGCGAAAAGACCGTATTACACGGCTTACCCGTGCTTGGGTTGATCCGGTCGCATCGGTGTGGGCCAGCTTGGCTGTTGAAGAGACTCGACGTCATACCCATATCACTGGACCGGGTAGTAGCCGTCAAACCGTGGCTTTGTCTATGGCCCTCTCGTTTGTGCTTCTGCAAAAGGGTTGGCGTCTCGAATCGAAGAGTACATCCGTGGTATGTACATGTATACGTCCCTCCATCGGCAGAAGTTCCTGCAGGGCGCACAAGATGTGCAGGCGTGTTTGTTCCCGAATCCGAGCTGGAGCCAGAAGAGCTGAGGCGCGGCGGGGAGGTGTTGGAGTTAGGGTGCATCCTAGCAATGAAGGGGTATTGCTGTGGTACCTGGATCCCGGTATGTAGCTGCTGCGATGGTAAATAGCTGAAGTGACCGGTGCGGTCACCGTGAACTCCGTCCGCCATGAATGATTGATTGCTGCCCTGAGGAGGCAACACCTTGGCCAACTGGTCCATATCCAAATTGGCAGGATGCTGGGGGAACAGAGGGAAATCGGCTGTCCCATCCGGTTCGTTGAACTCGAGGATAGCATCCTTGGGAGAGATCGTCTTTGGAGTCTCGGGCTCATTAACCGGAGCTATCTGCTGTCTAAGTATCTGCGCGTCCTGCTGGGCTTTGGATTGCTCCCTCATTCGCTGGGCGGTATTCAGCGACCCACCCTGAGCAGGGGCAGTAAAGTCTTGGTTGACAGTATTGGCAAAGGGGGACCCCGACCGGAATGGTGATGACTTCCCGTGAGAAGCAGACGAAACTGGCGAGTGCCCAATGCCCAGGTGTTGGCTATTGGCAGCGTTGAGGCGCTGGCTAAAAACGTCGTTTGGCGGGGAAATTATCGACAGTTGCTGAGGGTGAGATGGAGGTGTGGAGGTGATTGTAAAGTTTGGACTGTACAGCTCATCACCGTAGACGTCGGTCATGGTGCGGCCAAGCTTGGGGACGTTGCCGTAACCTTCTAAATGAGGAAGAGGTGAGTTCTTACCGGCCAGTGCCGCTTGAGGTGGAGAATGCCTACCCTTCCTGCGATTATCAGATCCCTCGTTATCACCGCTGACAGTTGGTGTTGCAGGAGAATCACCCGCAATCGAACTTGCCACCGACGTTGGATGGGATCTATTGGAGCTGCCAGCGAGTTCGGGGGCAGGCAGCAACCCACGGTCGGCGCGAGGTTTGCTGCTGGGTCCCAAGATTGCATCAGGATATGCCATCTCTGGAATAGTCTGGTCCAGATTTTGGTATCCCGAGTATGGGTTCCCAACCGACTTAGCCAACTGATAGAATGAGCCGTTCTGGTTAGTGGCGTCCTGCGCGTGCATGTCCAGTTCGTCTCCGGTCGAGTCGGTGATTGCTATCTGAGGGTTCGAGATGTTCTGCGTATACGGGGAAGTTGGGCCAGTCGAGCCCATAGAGGAGAGCGAAGACTCGCGCTGGTGAGGAAGGCGCCCTAGCCTGTCGGGTTGGTACTGGGCGAATCCACCCCAAGAATCTGCCTGCATTGGGCCTTCAGGAAGGGCGTCGGTGGCTAAGGAGTTGATGTCCTCGAACCCAATAGACGAAGTTGTGGTCGGGTAGTTGAAGGGTTGACTCTGGCTCACCGGACGTCGCTGTATGGGAGGTCCGCTGGCAGTGTTGCTGGTTTGGTGTTCCTGGTTCTGTTCGTCACAAATATACTGATGATCGTATGGTGGATGATAAACGGAGATCATGATATCTCTGAATGGACGAGACTAAAAAAGGTTGATCAAGTTTAGGGTTGGGGATTGAGTGGCGAAAACGTCTGGGAGGGACTCCTTGGTAATATAGGCAACTTGGAAGCCCATGAGTCCACCGGCCGCACCGATGTCTCTTGTTCGAGGCAGAGTGACGCAGAGACCCACCCACACACCCAGGACCCCGTCTACTACATGTACATACTAGCAGTACGTACTCGTGCCCATGCGCCCACCAGGCAGAGGTACGTACTGATATCTGCGGCTAATGGAGGTGTGGGTCCTCCAGCTCGTAAGAGGCTTCAGGCCATACTCGTCGTACATGTACACGGCCATGCACGCAACCAGGGACCTGGTGCGATCCAGCTTTGGTGGGTGGTGTGGTGGACAGAGGTTCTAGTGCAACACTTGATCCTCCGATACAACTTCGACTGATCTGAATACGGAGAGACCTGTCGTCCACAATGATTAATTTAGAAGTCTAGTCTGCAGCGCACTCAGCAGCCACTTCAAAGTACTACCACCTACTGTCAATCAACGTTGGGGCGCTTGTCAAATGCCAGACTACTTGTACAAGCCAGAAAGTACCCGAGCCTTCCATCGAGTTCCTGCCATTGCTGACGATAACAGATGGCAACAGGCATGTCGAACACCGCAGCGCCAGCCGAGACAGCACTTGAAAACTACCCCAGGCCCAGTGAAAGGTCCTGAACCAGCCAGCGGAATGACCGAGCGCATTTCACTGCCAGTCTCCAATACCACGATGCACTAGAATCTGGAGAAGTGTTGTCCAGCAGCACTAATACTGTGGTCGAATCGCTGGGCCCTCCACGGACATCGGACACTAGGGGCCTAAGGGTTCAAAGGCTGAAATGGTGGCATGGACCCGTTAGTCGATTGGGCCGAGGGACTTGGCGGGATTGGGTGACGTATTATCGCCTTGTCGATCGTTGTGCCCAGCAGCCCCAGTCATCGAAACGGAACGGTGCAGAGTGCTGAGCCACCCAATGCTGGCTAGGAAGCTTTAGTAATAATAGCACCGCCACAATTCTGCCACATTCCACGCTGCTTCAAGCTACCAGGTAATGCAGGGCCCAGGTATACCGGTAATACTTGCGTTAGCATTTATTAACCTTCTTACTATCACCACTACTTGAGTAGGGAGAGGTAGGTGATACTGGGACCTCATAAGTAATACTTTTCATAATATCTCCGCAGCTATGTGACAATGTATGAATAGAGTACTTACCAACAGCACATGATCCCTAGGTAGTGTTGAGTCGCCATGCCTTGCGGATTGAACCGAAACCAGCCGGGTGAACGTCCCAAGCCCACTATCCCCGGCATTCGTATGAAGAAGAAAAAAACGAGGCCTCAACATTCTAGGCACATGCCGCAGTGCGCGTGACTACCATGAGCAATCAATCCATGGTTATTACATGGTAGTAGTGGTGCCGTATTGGAAAGCCTAGGCTTTCCATAGAACCATTGTTGGGACATCGGTGGCCTGACCGCATGACCAGAGCTGTCGCAATCGACTCGGCATCTTGGCAGTCTGATGAGTCAAAAGTCCGCTCGGGACCAGAGAAATTTTTCGATCCCTTTTGGCCTTACCCCCTGGGACGTACATTTTTTTTAACACGGCAGAGAAGATGCTGCTTTGATAGTTACAGCCAAGGACGGACTCAAGCTGCTAGTAAGAATTTTTATCGGCTTTGCCGACCCTTTGGGTTTACAAGATCCGAGGCTGGTGGGACAAGGTGCAAGCGCATTGTGGAGGTGGCCAATCAGAACTGTGGCTAGAACTACTCAGCCACGATCGAGCACGGCACTCAACCCAGCTCTCTGGTTCTAGTACGAGTGAGTACTCTGTACGTACTCCGTACTTCGGAGTACAGCATTAAATTCAAAGTTCGATCTCCCTTATCTTGACTCCCGAGAACTAAAAGAGACATGCATGGAAACGCTCACTGGCGACAAACGTAGTGGGCAGCTTAGCATACTTGAGTCCAACACCCTGTGTACTAGGCACATAGCCACTACCATGTGTACATGTGTGAAATGGCCCGTGGATTCTTGTGATACTAGTATTAGTAAATACCGAGTAGGCATTGTAGCTTTCGGGGAGGCCCGTCAATCCATTAGGAGTCAGCCATCCCGGCGTACGGCCTTTTGGGCCTTTTCCAGCCCAACAGTGCCAAGCAGTCACACTTGTCAGCCCATCGATAATTTGGCAGTCAATGGCCCCCGAGATGCATGTCTGTGTTCTTAGTGACCTTGTCGGACGCCCATCGATATTGGACACTGGGTGTGGTATCGTGCACTGTTTCGCGTAATCAACTCATTCGGTTACACCCAAGGGTCAATCGCCAATTTCGTCTCAAAAGTCTACTCGGTACCATACGAGCATCGGGCTTTGGCGCAGTCGGCGAAACATGCTACCATGTAGCATCATGGCAGTGTTTGGTCGCGACCCTTTCGGATTGTTCTCGGCATTTGACGGCACTCCGGATACGGCGTAAAAGAAGAAAAAAATCCATGTTACACCACTCCGTATCCTAGGACTGCAGCCTGCAAGTGCTGGTCTCGTGCATGCGTTCCCGGGCACCTCCGCCACTTGTACCTCGAGCTAGTACGTTAAGTACCCAGTAGTGGTATTCGGATTTCAGCTCAACGTTCCATTCGCAGTATATGGCACAATGCTGCTAAAACCTAATGGGGGGCGCCGCTCCGCTCCTCTATGTACCTGCATGGGTGAATACACGTGCCTGGAGCAGCAGCTAGAGTCGGGCCCCGTTGTGCAGAGGGAAGTTAGGCGAAGCATCACTCGCCCACTTGGCGTCTCCTTGCAGGGTTTCCTTGGTACTACTACCACCAGTAAGTACCTACATCGGACTTGGGCGATCTCTGGGCCCCTGCAGGAGATCGTGGGTCTTCTGCCCCTCGAACGCGGTTGAAGCTAGCGCTTCCTCACACTCGCCAGCTTCACTTTCGCTTCGGCCAGTCCGCCACCCTCTTGGCTCGTTCCTCCGATCCAGCAAGTGGTGAATACGAGTATGGCATACTAGTGGTAATTAGCACCAGCGTCGTTGCCCCATGCACACAATCCGAGTTTCCATCGTCCTAGGATCGCATCGGCTCAGTCTTTACCCCACCGCCACAGGCTTCCAGAGCGCCCACAGTGGGCACTGGGCGGATCGACCACTTCCAGATGTGGTTGTGCCCCACGTGGTCGGAGTTGCCTACCTTACACATTGGCTCCAGCAACTCCAAGAATTCAGCTCTTGGCACCTGGTTCTTGGGGCCTCGGGTCATTTTAGAGATACGGTTTTCCAGGTGGATTTTTGCCCTGGGGTGTCTGTCTTCTAGCTTCTATGTACGCACGAGAAATCATGGGCTAATACCAATACCTCCGTCACTATGCTCACTATATCAGTGATAAGACAGGCTCTAGTACCTACCCTGCACCTTTTTGCGCTGGGACGATCAGCCATGGTAACGGACATCATACCGCATGTCCTTCCGTTGCCTCTCTGATTCTCGATCTTGTGGTCTGTGACTCATGTTGCACTGACCCTTGGGGGCAAAGGGGAAGGGGAAGGGAAGGTGCACGGCCATACCTGGCATTCGTGATAGGCGAAAGAACTTGCCCATTGTCTGCATATTATGCTTCGTTAATTAGCAAGCCCCTGCATGCTAGAATGGAAGTCACTAATAGGGATACTTAGCTAGTCTCGAAGCACTGATTCGCTTACTGGGGAATACCAGCCGACCAACAACCTAGGCAGCTGATACACACAACCATATTCGTGGACTATACAGTGGCAGAGTGAACCGGGGCGTGTACAAAGTCAAATGCCCACTATTCACAACCTAGATCATAAGGAAACACTTGGCCATCGTGAATCACACACTGACAAGGTAAACAAATGACGAGGCCTTCAGGTAAGCTAGACCACCGCCCTGTCACCGGGACCTATAGGATATTAGCAGCAGCGGGCCCGAGAACGGGGAATGTTGATGCATAGCAAGGGATGGATATAACCCATCGAACCTGTTAGTCATTAGAGATAACAGAAGCTTCATGCTCCGAGAAGACGGTAGGGTTCCCTCCATACTCGATATCGAGGAAGGCCGAGCATACCAGCACTCGTACTGTACGACCCCGATTGAGGGGACTATGGGAGTCTAGTCGCTAGACCAGGGGAACATCTAGGAGAACCGGGCGACCAGGTTTCACCGAGAGTAACAACACATAGGGACATAAACCAAAACACAAATGGCGAGCATGCCGGAGCCGGACACGCGCACACTACTGGCCGACACAACAATGATCAAAACAACGCGATACAACGCGGCACGGCCAGGCAGTAAAAACGAAGTCGGCCTCGACGAGGTCCTTGTTGATTATCCCCAAATACGAACCACCCATTTCCCGTATGGTACAGAACACCCAAAAAAACAAGACCAGATCCCATAGTCATCATGAACACCCTACAATGGCCGTATTGTCACACGTGGCCAAGACGCGTTCGCCGCACAAAACCCAGCCGCGTGCAATGCACGGGCGCGACGCGTGGCGCAAAGATCGTAACAGGCATGCCGCAGACACCAATAAAAAAGAAACGCTTGCTCAACCACCGAAACCGTACAGGGTGCGGCCCTGGCGCTTCAGGGCGTAGACAACGTCAAGGGACGTCACCGTCTTGCGCTTGGCGTGCTCGGTGTAGGTGACGGCGTCACGAATGACGCCCTCTAGGAAAGTCTTAAGGACACCACGGGTCTCCTCGTAGATCACTGCAGGCATCGACGTTAGTGTATGCATTGCGGGGCGCGAGGGGCTTGGACGTACTGGCAGAGATACGCTTGACACCGCCACGACGAGCAAGACGTCGGATAGCAGGCTTCGTGATACCCTGGATGTTGTCCTTCAAGATCTTACGATGGCGCTTGGCGCCGCCCTTGCCGAGGCCCTTGCCGCCTTTGCCGCCTACTATATGTTAGCAGCCTGTTGTGGCAACGGCAACAATCCCGGCACCGTAGACCGAGAAGAGTGTTATTACTTACGTCCAGTCATGATCGATGTGGGGGTTTGTGTGATGTGGGGGTGTTCGATAGGTTGTGGCGAGGCACAGATACAGAACAACGGTCGATGTGGATGGAGTGAAATATAGGTTTCGGAAGCGAGTAAAGTTGGGGTGCAGGCGAGCTTAAGTACAGGCAACCCAGATCAACAGATCAGTCGTGGTGCGGAGCAGCAATGGGAGCGGGAATGATGGTCGGAGTGGGTCCCGATTCCTCCAGACGCGATCACGGTCCGCCAAGGGAAAAAAAAAACACCACCTACTACAGCGAATCAAAAATCGCAGTTCAATAACGCGCCAAGCAGGGGCTGTAAGAAAAGGCGCCAGCAATTCCGCTGCACTTTGGTGTCTCCTCGTGCGGAACAAGGATATCTATAGTATACTAAGTATTTATCTAATATTTTAGGGCGTCTGGGTCGCTACTTATTATAGCTTTGGACTACTGTAGTCTTCACTTACCATAGCAGTGGCAATTTATAACGTAACTACTAGGTATGAGTAGTGTGTAATACGTAACGCTTGCCCTGTACCGTCCGCTCGCTATTAAGTACTATTAGTAGTGTAGGTATCCTACCCGCCTTCACGTCATGCTACCCTGCGCGCCTTTCGAATTTTCTTTGGGGGTATTGGAAAACCTGTCAGATCTTAATTGAATAGTATGCCCGCTATTTATATATATCTCCTCGTTGACCCAGTATCGTGTATTTTTATCTGACTCTATGCTGCTTATGATTCCAGTAAGTGATTTATTGAGTATAGTAGCGGTTATGGATCCTAGCATTTGTGTAATCACGATTATTCGCCGCGCCCATTCCCTTTTATATACTGGGGAAAATGTAAGACTAGTGCCTAACACCAGCTATGATGGTATAAAATGAAGAAGAAGACCGGGACGAAACTGCGTGTCAAATAAATGCCAACAGCTTCACTGCCGTTCGCTCACCAGTTGCCCATGGCCGTGAATGACAGCATGTTGTCAGGTATACTTTGCGACTGAGACAACTGAAAACTGGCCAATCGAAATTCGGCAGATCTGCGTTTTACCATATTGGGAACACTGTTCCACCAATCGCTTGACGCAGGGGTGGGGTTGCCACATGCCACCAAAAATCCGCACCAAAATCCCCAGCGTGATCTGTGTTTTTCTGAGCGCCCAACGCCCCCTGTCTTTTTTTTTTTTTTGTTTTTTTGTTTAGTGCACACACGCACTCACTCGCGTGTCCTGACGCACGGATCAGGCCGGAACCCAAATCACCCACCCCAAATCACAGGCGCGTTTTACGGGTATTAAAGCATCCCCCCCGCCTGCCCCCTCTTCCGACTTTCCCTCCTGCATCACACACCCACCCATTCACACCCCCGCTCATCAACTACATCACAACACTTCATCAACTCCATCACCAAACAACCGTAGCAATGGCTCGCACCAAGCAAACTGCCCGTAAGTCCACCGGTGGCAAGGCCCCCCGCAAGCAGCTCGCCTCCAAGGCCGCCCGCAAGAGTGCCCCCTCCACTGGCGGCGTCAAGAAGCCCCACCGCTATAAGCCTGGTACCGTCGCTCTCCGTGAGATTCGCCGGTACCAGAAGTCGACCGAGCTTCTGATCCGCAAGCTGCCCTTCCAGCGCCTGGTGAGTACCACCAGATAACCAGCACTGCCGCGCATGCTAACAATGCACCATAGGTCCGTGAAATCGCCCAGGACTTCAAGAGCGATCTCCGCTTCCAGTCCTCTGCCATCGGCGCCCTACAGGAGTCCGTCGAGTCCTATCTCGTCTCCCTCTTCGAGGACACCAACCTCTGCGCTATCCACGCCAAGCGCGTCACCATCCAGTCGAAGGACATCCAACTCGCCCGCCGCCTCCGCGGCGAGCGCAACTAAGCTGGCTGCTCAACGGCTCAGGAGCATTGACAACTTTGGCGATTCACGACATTTGCTTTGATACGATGGATTCACGGTTTCGGGGGTAATCACAGGCGTTACGATGAGAAAGTTTTTTTTCCGGGTTGTACATTACATCGCACGCAGCATCGGGCGCTGCACGAATGCAACAACAAGGCGACAGGCCTCTGCAATCATCTAAGCTGCACCCGAGAGACAACTGTACCGTGATGCCTTCGTAGTATGTGGTACACCCAATGCAAGACCTGCCCACCCGAAACGTATAACAGCTGTGCTCGCCACACTGACGCGGGAAACACGCAGCAGGCCATCGCCTACGAGTAAGTAGCAATAACAACAAAACGACGATAAGGTCACAACATGCGCGGTACCAGTGTTGCGAGGGGTTCGAGACGCGGGTGTGGAGACAGAAATCACTATGGTGGGCAGACGCGGGTCTTCCGTATAGCGCCAAATATTAACACACCCACCGCAACAACTTGCGCTTGCTACTCAGATCCGGTTGTTATGGTACATCGTGCTCGAGAAAGTTGGATGGAAAATCAACTACAGCAAGGCCTTCCACCCTACCGTCCCTAGTTTCTCCAAGCCTAGAAAGCTGGCAACCTGCCCAAGATGATCCACGCCCCAAAAAGACTCCAACTGCCCGTCTGCCCTCGTGCAAGCCATCCACAGGAGCCCAAATGCTCCATCCTTGAATGCCACTTCCGTGTTCTGCATGAGTGTCTTCCTGCCACCACCTTCCGCGTCGTTACATGCCGCCTCGAGGACCCTATCGGCGCCACCACCCAGCACACCCGTCAATATGCGCTGAAGCTCGTGCGGCTCATGGGTTTGCGTGTGATTTACGAAGAACTCATGCCACAGTGCATCTAGCGCTCCCACCAGCCTATCCTGTCGGCCACCATCAAGCTCTCGTAAGGCTGCAAGGGCGCGCATGATGGTAAGCGTCCGGGGTGGGAAGTTGGGTGGGCTTTGTTGCTTCATGGGAACGTTGAATATCGATGCCCAGCGCTGGCGCTCCTTGTCGATCCACTTGTCCTTGTCTCCTCGCAGTGAGCCATCGCTTGTGGCTACAGCCGACAAATGTATGCCCGCGAGGGGTACGCATTCGTACTATTGATGGGAGGTTGGTTCCCACACATCTTCATAAGCCCGCCCAGGAGGATGGGCACGTACGTGATTTCGCATTTACTGAATGCCGCATCGTGCTTCCAGGTAACATGATTAGCAAGGACTCAAGATCTCGATTTCAGGTAATGCTCCCAATGATGATACTCACTCGAAGGATATGGTAGGCGATGTAAGCAAAGGGACTCACAATGTCCACGTAGAGTGTGATTCTAGGTGGTGCCATCAATTTGTCGCAATGAGTCACTATGCAGTAGGGATACTAGGAGGTTGGGACAAAAGGTTGAATGTTGAACAGGCGCCCTCTGACTCGTCGGCGAAGCGAAGCGATTTAACTTGGATGATTCTGTGGATGAATCCATGCTTACCTAGTCCTGCCTGTCGTGAGGGGAAAACCCCGTGCATGATTATCATCAAGCTAGGGGACCGAGGCTGACCCACGGCATATCCAATAGGTGTCTGGAGCTGAATCTCAAGCTGTTTCGCTACGTTGAACAATGCCACAACTAGGTATTCTCATGCAGTTGATACTGAAAAGCCCAGAATGGCAAAGCTAGAGCTATTCGTGGGGCGGACGGCCAACAACCACTCATGTCTCTCTTCTAGGATGTGGTGTATTCGCTGTATAAGAAAATAAAGAAACACAAAACTGTACAAATCTCCCCTACGCCATTGACTCATCGTAATGTGTAGGGAGCTGCGTCAAAACATCGAAGCCTCCCGTGCCAACCTTGCCCAACCTGCCCAGTACTAGCCGACTGCTCGGCGTGGTCAAATCATCCCAGTCACCGTCCAGGACAGCATCCTTGAGGAAAGCGAGTGTCGTCTCGAAGCTCATTTTGGTGAACGGACTGACGTTACCTCTTAGGCCCATGCGGTTGAAGGGCGTGAAGTCGCCGTTCCTCGTCATGTAGTCAGCGATCAAATTGAGATGACGGTTGTCGACCTTGATGCCGTGCGATCCGAATACGCCCCCTAGCTCATTGGCAATGGTCTTGCGAGCGGCTTCCACGCCGTAAACTTCAAGGACCGCGGCAATATCGTTGGTCGAGATGCGATGCGGGTCGATGAAGTCACTGTACTTCTGCATCGCACGCAGATTGACACCTTCTGTGTGGATCACGGGCCCATCATTCTCATCCACAAGTGTGCAGGTCCCAACGCCCGGGAGCTGCTGAATGACAGTCTTCTTGACAGCGTCTTGGACAAGATTCAGCATCAGGAGCTTCGGGGTGGAGCCGGGGTACTCGAGGTTCATGGCGCACCAGGCCCCGCCCTTATCATCACAAGAGAAGCCAGATACTTCTCCGTGCTTCTGAAAAACGCGATCTCTCCGAGCCTGAGCTGATAGAGTAGCTTCGTCTTCGTCGCCCCCGTCGACATCGTCATTACCATCGTCTTCATCCCTTTGGGCTCGAAGGTCACGTGGTGGGGGGCTGCCGCCAATGCCCTCATCGTCGGTATCGTCGGCCATGCGATCAGCCCTATCTAGGGTTTGCTGCACGGTATCATCCTCGTCATCGTTGGGACCGTAAGATACGGCTTCACCGCGATTTGCGCGCTGCTTGGCGCTCGTGGCGTCACCATCTCCGTCCTCGTCGTCGTCATCCTCATCTTCTACCCTCTCGGGCCGGTTGGTGGGCGCTGCTGTTTCGACAACTCCAGCCTTGACACCAATCTTGTCCGCTGCCGTCATAGCCTCGTTCTTCCGCTTCCTAAGCTCTCTCTTGATGAGAGTTACAAGGTTCGGCAGAAACTTCCTCTCAACGGTGCTCATGACATCTTCCACAGTGATAGCGTATCTCTTAGAGTATTCTTCCGAGGGGAAGAAGTTGAGCTTGACGGTGTACATCTTGGCAGTGGCGTAGCCTTTCCCACGCCCGACACGCTCTTGGACCGAGGCACTATCCAGCACGTACCCCAGTGGCAAGATGCTTATGGATTTGGAAAAGACTTCGGCGTCTTCCCTGGAGAGCTCGGCAATTGGATATAGTGACATGGCGGGTGTCGATATCGATTTGCTGGCGGTCATGAGGATTTCTCGTAGTCGAGGGATACCAAGAGTCACGTTTTTGGCCGAGTGTCCTGCCAAGTGGAAAGTATTCAGCGTCATTTGCGTTGACGGTTCGCCGACGGACTGTCCAGCGACGATGCCAACAGCCTCTCCCGGTTCTACGAGAGATTGAAGGTACTTCATAGCAAAGAGCATCTCTGCGTTCTTCCGATTGAGAGCAGCTCGAGACATGTTCTTGGATTTGCCTGCCTTGTCAAGTACGAGGCCATCCCTGTTCTCCTTGATGTACGTTGTCATGGCCTCAAAGAACTTCTCAGACGTTGCGAAAGCGTTTGTTGCCGGGTTGAAGAGGTTCAAAATCGGATCTCGGGCTTGTGGATCTCTGGGATGCGAGTGCTTGATGGCCTTCTTCATGTACTTTGTGATATCCTCTCGGTTGGTGCTGAGCCGCTCCCCAACTTTCGGGTCGTACCTCAGCTGAGCAGCTTCAGAGGTGACATTTTGTAACACAAAGCCGAAATCAGAAAGATACTTCTGCTTTGTAACATCAAGGCCGTCTTCACCGTAGAGGAATTGGATCATTGACCCATCGGCATCACGGACTGTGGTGTCATAGGCCACGGTTAAGCCCTCCATGCCCTTGATCACACACCTCTGCAGGTATCCTGAACGGGACGTCTTGACAGCCGTATCAATCAAACCTTCTCGTCCGGCCATGTGATGGAAGTAGTATTCCTGCGGTCGAAGGCCAGTGAGGAAACGCTGCACAATGTAGCCACCAGCTCTCGCGTGGGTCTCGAACGGCTTGAAACAGGGGAGAGATTTGCCGCTGACCATCAAAGGGACGCGGCGACCTTCCAAAACTTGCTGTCCCAGATTGCATGAAATCAGCGAGGCGTTGACCTTGGATCCTTTCGCACCGGATGTTGTCATGGCCTGCATCTGATTTTTGGGAAATGGCTTTTCCAAGCCACTGGGCATACAGGCGCTCTGAATCGCGTCTGTAATTTTGCTAGTCTTTGCATTCATGAGAAGATCAAGACCCTCTTGCTTATTGTCGTCACGAAGTACCTCTTCAAGACGCTCGAGGAGCAATGGGTCCTCGTCCAACTTGCAATCTTCGACCGACACGTAGCCTGAAGCGACACCGAGTCCGACATCGTTGGCGGCACAAAGCTCTTTCCGCCTCGCAATCTCGCCTTCTTTGGTAAGCTTGAGATCGTCCATACCACACGAGAATGCCCTGACGTTGAGATATCTGGTCAACAATCGACCGAGGCTGCTGAGGAGTTTACCGGCGACGGCCGGTCCGTATATTTCATGGACTGAGTGGATCAAACCACCGGAGCTGGGTCCAATCTGTGCCTTGTCCAGAATACCGGTTATCAGCTCCCCGTTCTGGATGAGAACTATCCCTTCCTCGGAATTGGAACCCCACTGAATCCCTTTGACTTGACTCTCCCCTTGCATGAACAGACCGCCACAATTTAACGGCTGCATATTCCTCAGGATAGTCGTGATGATCTGTTTGCCAGTCCAACGGGGCACAGGCTTGATGACGGCAGGTGGCACTAACTGTATCCGCTCACCGAGAATGTGGCCACTCTCGGGGCGAAGCGCGCTGTAGACTAGCTGATGGTAGTCGCCACGGCTGAAAAAGGTGTCGCGATTGCAAAGAGCCACGGAGACGGAAATGTGATCCTGAATGAGACCTCTCAGGGGTTTTCCCGCCGTGGCAGACAGGTATTGGTGATCAGTGTCAGCAATTTGCAAGGCCTCGGCTCTGGCTACCTCGTTCTGCGGAAAGTGCATGTTCATTTCGTCACCGTCGAAATCAGCATTGTAGGTATTGCAGTTGGCGTAGTGCATGCGAATCGTCTTTTCGCCAGCGAGGACACGAACGCGATGGCCCATGATCGAGGGCTTGTGCAGAGTGGGCTGTCGGTTCATAAGGACCACATCTCCATTGGTGAGATGGCGGTACACCTTCTTATTCTTTGTCTTGGCCGCGTTGTTACTTGACGGAGCGAGAAGCTGGTTTGCCAGCGATATGCGGTCATCGACCGATTTGTTGCGCAGGCTGACAATCTGTCCGTTTTCGTTCTCGATCGCAAAGGCACCTGGCCACTTGTCCACGCCGTTGATAACAGCTTGCTGCATGTCCCTGAAGTTGTGACTTGTGACGGGCTCGGGGTAAGTCAGCTTCTTGGCGAAGACGGGCGGCACACCAATCTCGTTTGTTTCGAGGTTGGGGTCTGGTGAGATGACACTGCGGGCTGCGTAGTTGACGCGCTTTCCCATCATATTTTTTCGGAACAGGCCTTCCTTTTTCTCTAGCTTCTGCTTGATCCCGTCTTCATTGCGAGCTGCGGCGGCGCCCTGGACAGGGTTCTTGTCTTTGTCAATCAATGAGTTCACGGCTTCTTGAAGCTCTGCGCACGCCTGGTGAAGCTGACTTATGTCTCCCCTTTGCTCACTGAGGGCCTTATGAATCAGGGCAATCCTTCCGCAAAATCTGAGGATGTTCTTGTAAAGCGAATTCTGCTGAGCTTCGGCAATAGAAGAGTCGCCCGTGCGTGCTTCGGGGCGGTATCGATTCGGAGGCACAAGAATGTGCGTCAGAAAGAACATCTCAGGAGTCACCTTGGGAGAGTTCCGGGTTGCAGGCCTGGTATTGTACAACAAGAAAATCAACTCCTGCTCCCTTTCAAAGAGCTCCGTAAGTCTGGCACGGACTTCCATAGGGCTGATGTATCTCTGGGGCGCCAATTCCATGGACCCCTCGACATCTGGCATCGCGATGTCTTGCTCGGCGTCGACGGCATGAGCCTCCGGCTTCTCAGTTGTTGGAGACTCAACGTCAGCAACACCTTCGTCGAATGAATATCTATCGGCTTTCCGTTTTGCCTGAGTTTGATAAATTCGGGCCAAAGCATCGTTTCGCTTCAAGTTCTTTTGCGCCATTTTGGCTTTTTCCTTGTCGGACAAAACCTTCTCAAAAATTTTGACGAATCGGTCCTTGCGGTAAACCGGGCTGATCCCACCGCAGCTGGCGCATTTCCTTGTCTTGGTGAGCTCAGCAAGAAAACTCTTAATGACCTCCCGCCGCATCTCGGTTGCACCCTCGTGCTTCCCCCTCTTGACATCGCCTCTTCTAGTTGTGTTCCCACGTAGGGAATCTTCAACATATTTGTCGCGAGCTCTGGTAACATTATCGACGGAGCTGTTGCCCTCCTCCTCGGCCTCGCTCTCGTACGATTCGAGTCCCAGCTCGTTCAATGAGAGACCGACGTCGTTTTCTCCAATGCAATCGACAATGTGAGCCTCATTCATCAGACCGTATTGTAGCAAGCGCAACTTGCATATGTATCGGTGTAATTCTCTCTGAGGCAGGCGAAAGCCTTTGCAGTAGACGCAGGCTGCTCGGAGAAGTCGATATGCTTGATCAAGAAAAACTGGATGATAGACCGGGACGGGCAATTGGATGTGGCCTGGATGGCCAGGGCAGTTGGCTTGGTTGAGGTTACATGTTGTGCATCTTTGAATACTCTCGTTAGCCCACGATCGATTGCACGGAAGGGGGCTACACTGGGGAGGCGATGAAGACTTACGGCGAGTCGCCCCAGGATCCTAGGGCTGGATCATAAAGTCCACCAGGAACAGGATTGAGAAGGTTGTCAAACGTGTTGTCGTTTTCGATACGCTTAACTGAGATTGCTCGGATTTCCTTGGGCGAGAGGAACGTGAACTCGACGCTCTCCACGTCGGAGGAGATGGGCTGTGCGATGTTCATGGCCTGGCTTCGGCGCTCTAACCGAGAGCGCAGCAATTATAGCCAACAGTGAGGTTTTATAATTGACGTGCCAATCCCATTGTACTGGGATTCAAACGTTCGCGGCCGCAAAGTCGAGGTGAAGATGTAGGCGAGGATGGTGGGGGAGCTCCGACATGCCTCTGGATCAAATTTTTGGCGGTGCGGTGTGGCAGAATTTTTTTCGGGCACTTCCAACACTGTCTTGATTCAACTGGTCCTGCCCCTGTGGCGCCAAGATGTGGGCCACCTCACCTACAGTACGATACTACTCGTAGTACTACGGATACCTCAAGGCTCAACCTCATTCAGACGCCCAACCAACTGATGATAGCATCGCCAAAGCACATCGCATCTCCGGATCGCATCGAACGGTGGTAAGACTCATACGGGTACATTGGGAACCTGCCGAAACGTGCTTCCGGATTTCGCGAGCAACGATAGGGAGCAGCCTATCACCAGCCCAACTTCATCAACGCCGCAATGGACCGCTCGCAACAGAATGGCCTTGGGCCGCGTCATGATGCCTCTTCGCGGGTCCAGAAGACCGAATCCCCATCTGACAAACTAGCAGCTCTGAAAGCTCGCGTAGCGGCGGCTATCGACACGAGTAAGGCAAAAGGAGGCCTCAATGTTGGACTGCATCCGGCTCTAGAGGATCTAGGTTCATGGAGGCCCTCAAGCACGAGCAGGGACTCGGGGATATTACAGACTCGGGCGCGTAACGACACTCCGCGCGAAAAAAGCGGTACACCGTCTGGAAGTCCTGCTCCAGTCAGCCGAGATGGACAGAGCAACCCATACTTTGACGAAAACTTGGCTGCGCAAGGGACAGGAGGCAAGCAACGACATTCGCGGCAACTAATATTCAACCAAAAGGGCAAGTACATTCAACAAGCCAACGCTCTGAGACGGCAGGCGGCTCTGGAGGCCATGAAGAAGCGCATCGCCGAGCAGACGCGAAAGGCTGGAATCGACGACGATCTCGACGTGGAGAAGAACTTTGTGGTGGAGGCGCCTCCACCGCTTGAGTGGTGGGACGAGGGCCTCGTCAATGGAGACAGCTACGATGGGATCGAGGACTCCTCCAACCTCAAGATCGACTCACCGGACAGCATTGTCACCGAATACATACAACACCCCGTAGCTTTGGAGCCACCTCAAGAGAGACAGGCACCGGCGCCGAAAGCCATGTTCTTAACATCCAAGGAGCAGGCCAAGATTCGGCGACAGCGGAGAATGGCCGAGCTCAAGGAGATGCAGGCCAAGATTCGTCTTGGTCTAGTTCCTGCGCCACCACCGAAGGTGAAGAAGGGTAACCTGATGCGGGTTCTTGGTGATGGTGAGTTCAAGTCGGCCCTGATCTTTTGGACACTGCTTGCGTCTGTTGTCATCTTTGTCAGCTACTGACGTTGATTTTTGCAGTTGCTGTCAAAGACCCAACGGCCGTCGAGGCGCGGGTCAATCGGGACATTGCCGATCGCCACCAGAAACATGTCAATAGCAACGAGGAGCGAAAGCTCACCAAAGAACAGAGGCACGAGAAGCTTGCGGCGAATCAACAAAAAGATGCGGAGAAGGGCATCCACGTATTGGTCTTCAAGATCAATAGCCTGGCCAACGGGCAGCATAGGTACAAAATCGGGGTCAACGCAGAACAACTGGGTCTCACGGGCACATGCATCTTGCACCCCAAGCTCAACCTGGTCATTGTGGAAGGGGGAGAGCATAGCACCAACAAGTTCAAGAAGTTGATGCTCAACCGTATAAAATGGACAGAGAATGCACCATCGAGAGACAGGGATGGCCAGCGCGAAACGGCACGAGAATGGTTGCTCGCAGAGAATGAGCGGGGAGAGCTGAAGGACATGTCGCCGAATGAGTGTAAGTTGGTGTTTGAGGGCGAGCAGAAGGCCCGCGGATTCCGCAAATGGGGCAGCAAGGTGTGCGAGACAGACGCCGAAGCACGGGAGGCATTGACGAGGGCGAAGATGGACAATTTTTGGCAGCTCGCCAAGGGTTTCTCATGAGGTGTTTCCACTGTTACAAGCCCCTGTGTGGGGTTCGGATACGGCTTTTGTATATCATCATCAGGCTGTGGTAGACCTGCAACATGATTTTGGGGACGTAATTCCCGGCGCAAAGTCTCGATGGCTCGAATATATCCCCTGGATGCTCGATCGTGATATGATACTATCAATGGAGTATCTCTGCACGGAGACAATGCTATATGTATGCCCCAGCTATAGTATTTCACTTGCATACTTATGCAGTGGTACCAACGACAACATCGAGGTGCTACGCAATATTAATAAAAAGCATACCCTTAGAAACCGAGCACCTACGAAACATAAGCTACGAGGGATCTCTCTCGGACTTGGACCGATCAAAGGTGCGGATGGGTCGATGGGGCGGGGCGAGGGAAAGCGTTGATATATTTAACGGGAAGTAAACCGCCGCTATCTACCTAAGGTAGTAGGTATGCTAGTTGGTTAAGGATGCCACCTATTTTAAGCAACAGAAGTTTGGGAAAGGGTAGGCTCGGAAAAATATGACTCGTTAAACGGGCAGGAACGGATATATCCTACTAATATAATAGTATATACGAGATTATCTTAGAATTATTTAATATACGGAGATCGTTATTAAAAGCCTTTATCTACGCTAAAAAGCATACTAATACCTAAAAAAGAATTCTTTAATATAAAGTCTTATTTTATATTCCCTACTCTTTTATAATAGGCTAAAAGGGATTAGGCTATATACCCTCGCTCCCTATCTTCTTAGACCTAGTTATATATATAATATTTATATACCTTATTTATAAGGTAAATATATAGCCTTATATTAGGGGCGCGAAGATAAGGTAATGCCGAGATACCCGCGAGGCTTTAGGGGTTATATATAATAAGGCTAGGAAGAATTATATAAAAAGGACTTATAAGGGATAATACCTTATATTAGGATTTAATATTCTTTAGAGATTAATATAGTTACTCTATACCCTATAACTATAATATCGCTATAATATTATAATTATCTTACCTTATTATACTTCTTTACTCCCCTTTATATATCTAATCCTAATAAGTTAATCTCTTTATTCTAATAAAGAAGAGGGGATTATTAAGGGTAATAAGTATAATCTAAACCCGATAATAGAGTTATCTTATTAATAACAAATCGATTTAATAAAGATTTTATTCTTTTAGGTAAGAATTTTAGATATAATCCTAGACCTAATCTTAATCTTAAATACTTCCCCTTACTATATTTTTATAAGAGAGAAGTAATCCCGAGTTAACCTAGAGTTAGGGAGGAAGAGAATAACTAACCTAGATAGCTAGTATCCCTTTCTCGCTACTAGAAATCCTACTTATAATAAGCTCCTAGTTAAAGGCTTTATTACCTTATAGAGATCTTATAATAACTAAGCTAGATTATTATATCGAGTTTACGAGGGTATAGTATTTAAATTAGAAAAAGAGAAGTTACCTTATAGCCTTTAAGAGGGGTAAAGACCCCTTTTATACCTTAGACCTAGGATCTAGACCCCTTTATATAGAGATTAAGGAGAGCTTAAAGCGACCTTACTAAGAATTATAAAGTAAAATTAACCTCTTTATACCTAAGTATTATAGCTAAAGCTAGATTAAGCTTATAACCTTTTTAATAGACCTTAATATTATCTTTATTATATAAAATAGTAAGTTTATTAAAGATATATAGTAATTTATCTTTATAAACTTTTATATATAAAGGGATATTAAATAATATTAAACCTATTTCTTTTAGGCTAAAGGAGGTATTAATATTATCTTATAAACTTAGGTATAATAATAGCTTAAGGATTAATTTAGCGATTTATTAACCTATACTTTTAAAGTAATATATAGGCTAGATAGCCTCTATTAGTAACCTAGCTAAACCTATTAAGCGTTTTTTAATATTTAAGAGGCCTTTAAAGTAAAACTTCTAAAGAAAGATTTTAATCTATATAAGGTTTACTAAGTATTTTATTAATTTTTATTAATATATTAAAAGCGGCTAATTAATAATAGAATCCTAGCTATATAATAAGAGTTAAGATAAGAGGCTATACTTATAGATAGCTTTATTAGGTTAAATTAAACTATTCTTTAATTAAGGCGTTATATTAATACTAGCCTATAGGTATATAATTAGCGACCCGGGAATATATTAACTATACTATAATATTTAGATAGGCTATCCTATACTAATAAGCTATTATAGGAGGATAAATTATTAAAGGTTTAGAGACCCCCTTATAATAATCCTATAATATTATTAAAGGTAGCTTAATACTTTAAATATTATCGCTATAGTAGCCTATATACGTAGCTATAATATATAAAACTACCTTATATTATATATAGAATAAGAAATTATATTATAATAAAGTATAAACTTTATCTATAAAAGTAATAGCCTTTATCTATCTATAATAAATATATATATAACTAATAAGGTAGCGATATTAATACTAACCTACTTATTATATATCGTATCTAAGATAAGGCCCCTTTTAAAGGTAACCTAATATAATACTAGTTATACCTTTATTAATAAGGGAGGTAGATTACTATTATAGGCTTAATAAACCCTAGAAGTAATATCTACTTAATATACCTATAAGTTATTAGTAATCTCTTTAGGTTATTACTAATACCTATTATTTATAATACCTTTAAAGGGGAAGAAAAGAAAACTTATAGGTAAATAATAAAGTTAATAAAGATAATAGATAACTAAGGAATAATAAAGATAAAGCTACTTTACCTTATTATTATAGATATCTTTTATGATTTTATCCTAGGTAGATTATAATTCTAGGAAGTAGATTTATATATCTTATAAAAATACGATTATTAAAACTATCCCTTAAAGTAAAGTAACCTTATAATTATATTAAATCTAAAGGTAGCTTAGAAATAAGCTAAAGAGGTATATCTTATAGTTTCGCTAATCTAATTATATAAAGATAAGGAAATAAAGTAAAAAGTAAAAAGTAAAGAGGAAAGAATAATAAAGTTACTATAATAATATAGCGATTATATAGATATATTTTTAGAAAAAAAGGCTAGGAAACTACTTATAAATAATAAAACTTATAATATTAAGATTAAGGAAGGGAAAATATTACCCTAGGGATTTATCTATAATCTTACTAATAAAAAGCTTTAAGTTCTTTATAAATATATTAATAATAGCCTCGTTAAAAGGTAGATTAAATACTTTATAAGTCTAATAAATATACCTATATTATTTATTCTAAAAAAAGGCGGGATTAAGCTATAATTATATATTAATTATTATAAGATAAATTAGATAATATACCCTAATTATATACTAATCCTATTAATTAACTAGATCTTAGATTAACTTAATAATATAAAGGTTTTTATAAAAATCGACTTTAAAGATACCTATTATTAGATATATATCTATAAAGGCGATAAATAAAAGATAATATTTT
Organism: Amphichorda felina; assembly: GCA_016490725.1. Classification (NCBI taxonomy): domain Eukaryota; kingdom Fungi; phylum Ascomycota; class Sordariomycetes; order Hypocreales; family Bionectriaceae; genus Amphichorda; species Amphichorda felina. The sequence continues at coordinate 4,792 of JAEMHR010000207.1, read as the reverse complement.
ATTATTAGTATAGCTATTTTAAATACCTAGTTATATTATTTAATCTTTATAATACCTTAGCGATATTCTAAGAATATATTAATAATATATTATATAAATTTATCGATTATATTTATATTATATATCTTAATAATATCCTAATATATAATAGCGATCTTATAAAATACTAGAATTATATTTAATAAGTTTTATAAAAACTCTACGAAGGTAATCTATACGTTAACCTTAATAAATATAAGTTCTTTATATAGATTATCTCGTTCCTAGGATTTATTATATTACTTAATAGAGTATATATAAAATAAGATTAAGTCGAAGTAGTTATAAGTTAGCTAGAACCTATTATAATTAAGGAGATCTAATTATTCCTCGGATTTATAGGGTTTTATAAAAGGTTTATTAAGAATTATAATAAGATTATTATTCCCCTTATAAACGCTATTAAGGGTAAAAAGAAGGGAATATTCTAATTAAATACTAATAAACTTAAAACGTTTAAATAATTAAAAGGGAAATTTCTAGAGGAACCTATACTTACCTATTTTAACCTAGAGATATTAATATAAATTAAGATAGATATATTAGATTTTATTATTAATATAATCCTTTTATAAAAAAAGGGAGATTATTAGTATCTTATAGCGTATTTATTATAGAAGCTTACTAAGGCTAAATTATATTACCTAACCCTAGATATAAAGATACTTATAATTATAAAGGTATTTTAGGTATAATATTACTACCTCGTATATACTAATTATAAGATAGTTATTATAATAGATTACCTAAATTATAGTTACCTTATAGATAAACCTAAACTATTTAATAGATAAGTCTAGGCTATATATAGGCTATCTAAGTTTAACTTCTATATTAAATATTAACTAGGGAACGTTAACCTAATAAATATATTTTCTAAGAAGATAGATCTAAGAAACCCTAAAGAAATCTTTTAAGTAAAGATTAGCGGGTTATTTATATTTTTATATTATTTTTATTATAAGGATAAAGAGTCTAAGGGGGTAGGTATTATAAACTATATTATTATTTAAAGGATTTTTATAACCTTATCTAATATAGGTAAAGGATTATAACCTTTATTAGTTTATTATATTTATAAGGTAGCTATTATAAAATTAATATAAAGTAATCTTAATAATATATTTTATATTAAAGTAATATATAAGTAAAGAATTAAATAAGGGAATCTAGCTTTAGTATATACCTAGGAGGGCCTTAGTATAGTTAAGGTAAGCTAAAGGGGACTTCTTTAAGGTATCGCTATAACTTTATAAGATAACGAAAATCTAAAGATTATTATATTTAATACCTAATAAGAGGATACTTTTATAAGGTAAGTATAAGGGAATCTATTATTAAAATTACGTAAAGGGATTAATAAGTAGCTAATTAATTAGTTACTAAAAGGAGATAATCTTTTATATTATAAAGGTAAAACCCTTATCTTACTTACCTAGAGACTAGAAATTCTATTTTTATTCTATAATAATCTTATTATAAGATATTAGGGAGTTTATAAGACTTTAGTAAAGATATTAGGGAGCTTTTATTAAAAAGGAATAAGAGGGGATATTAAGAGATATATTAGGAATTATATAACCTATTAATAGATAAAACTAAGGTATTATTAACCTTATAGCTACCTTATATTATTACTAATATTAATAAGCTTATAAAAAGAGATCTCTATAGACTTTATTATAAACCTACTTATTATAGCTAGGAAAAATAAAGGCTATAATACGATTCTAGTTATTATATATAGATTTATAAAGTATACCTATTATATACTAATAATAAAGATAATTATTAGCGATACCTTTATAATATTATTTATTAATTATATCTTCTTAAAATATAAAATATTAAAAGGAATTATAAGCGATAAAGGGAGCGTTTTTATAAATACTTTTTAGTAAAGTTTCTACGCTTTATTATCGTATAAATAGCGATTTAATATTACTTTTTACCTATAGATAAATAAATAAATAAAATACTAAAACTAAAACCTTAAATATTATCTTTATATATTTTATTCGAAGAATTAACTTAATTAGGTATAGTATCTACCTTTTACCGAATTTATATATAATATAATAATATACTTTACTTATAACGATATACCTATAAGATTATTATAAGGCTTTTAATTATAGGCGCCTATTAATATTTTAACTAATAATATAAAAATAGCTATTAATATAAAAGAATAGATCTATATATTATAAAATTAGTATAAAACTATAACGATAATATTATAAAAGGCTAGCGAGTCTTATTAAACTTAGTATAATATATAAAGATAAAGAAAAACGTTTAAAATCAGTAATTAGGTATTTATTTTTATTAAAAACCTATAATTAAAGTAACCTAATAAAAAGCTTATAAAGAAATATATAAGATTTTATTAGATTATCGACGAAGTAGGAATAAGTAGGAATATATATAAGCTATAGTTACTCTTATTAATTAAGATCTATAATATTTTTAATATTATATTATTAGAGCCGTTTAATTATAGCGAGAATAAGCTAAATAAGCTAATAGATTATCCCTTTATAAATAAGGAAACGTTTAAGGTTAAAAAGATTATTAATTATAGGTTTAATAATAAATAGAGGCTATACCTTATTAAATAAAAAGGCTATAATAAATTAGAAAATATATATTAGAAAAAATTAGATTTTATAGATAAAGAGTATATTAATAAATATAAGCGGGAATTTTAAGGCGATTAAATAGATATATTACGCTAAAGGGAGTTAAGATACTCTTATAATCCTAAGATATTATTTAATTATTATATTATCGTAGCGATTTTACCTTAAACTTTATATTATTTAGCTATTATAAGGTATTATTTCCTAAAGTATATTATTATAGCGATTTTACCTTAAACTTTATATTATCTAGCTACTATAAGTAAAGATAAAAAAAACTAAAATCCTTATTTAATACTAAAAAGAAATCTCCTAAAGATATTATAATAATCTAATATTTATTCTTTATTATCTTTATCTTTATCTTTATCCTTATCTTTATCTTTATCTTTACCTTTATCCTTATTATCTTTATTATCTTTATCCTTATTATCTTTATCCTCTAAGATATTAGCTAACTTTTAGTTTTTCTTTAAACCCTACTATAAGTTAATATATATATCGTAGGGATATTAATATAAGCTAACCTTATTATACTTTTTAATAGTAAATAAGGTAATATAGGTAAGGAACTTAATCTAAGAATAGATAATATAGTATAAGGTATAAACCTCCTCGATAATACTATTATCTCCCTCTAAGTTTATAGGAAAGGAGGCGATAATAAGGGTAAAGGTAAATATATAAGATTTATAGGTAATATATTACTAAGCTTTATTAGATAGAATAATTTATCTAGCCTTTTAACGCTAGGTATCGGAGATCTTAGGGAAATATTAGTATATATATATCGCTATAATCTAATAAGAATCTACCTTTTTTTCTTAGGCTAACTTTAGAAAGCCCTATAACTCCTTATTAATAAGCTAGATATAATCCTTATTAATAATATAATAAAGGTAATACTTTAAGGACCTAGCTATATTATTATTAGATTCTAATCTAGAAATAGTAGGTATATTATAATAATATACCTAAGTTATAACTATAGCCTTTATTACTAACCTTATTAGTAAGGCTTAGGAGGTACTTAAAGTAGCGGAGGTAAGGTATAGCGGCGCTATAAAGTTAGTAGTAATATTAAAGCGAGATAAGGCTAAACTTATAATAAGATAAGGCCTTATTAGGTAATAGCGGGATTAATTATAATAAATTAATATCTAGAGAATTAGTTAATATAATATAACGATATTACTAGAACTTATATAATAATATAAGTTATAAAATATAAGGTAATAAAGGTAATCTAGCCTTAAATTAATAATAATATTATAGCGAAAACTAGGATTATAACTTATAATAATAGTAATAGTAGTAATATAAGATAAAAGGAAAAAAAAGAAGGAAAGGTATAAGGGCCCTCGAGATCTTATAATTATAAGGTAGGCTATTTTACTAAGCGGTAAAGGTACCTTATTAGTATTATTATAACGCTAATATTATACTAAGATTACTTTATATTTAAGTAGTATTAGGGTAATATTATAATCTAGAAATAGTTAGGATATTATAACGAGATTAATACCTCGTATTATAATAATAGTAATAGGTTTATATACCCCTTACCCTAATCTTATAATAAGATAAGGTAATAATAGGTAACGATCCCCGAGGATATTATAATAGTTTTAATACTAGATAAATATTAGGCTATAATAAAGCCTATTAATATAGCTAGGGTAGCTATACTAGGGGGGGGGTATCTTATTAGGGGCGTAAAGATAAGGTAATATTAAGATACCTACGAAGCTCCGGGGATTATATATAATAAGGCTAGGAAGAATTATATAAAAAGGACTTATAAGGGATAATACCTTATATTAGGATTAAATATTCTTTAAAGATTAATATAATTACTTTATACCTTATAACTATAATATCGCTATAATATTATAGTTATCTTACCTTATTATACCTCTTTACTCCCCTTTATATATCTAGTCTTAATACCTTATATAGCTTATTTAATAAGCTTTAATCTTATAATATAATAACCTTATTATTATTATTATCTTATTTAATTATTTACCTTATTTTATATTATTTATTATAATTTTAAAGTTTTTATTATAATTACTTAAATTATAATAATTAATATATAAAGTTATAAT
>JAEMHR010000206.1:0-34750 GCA_016490725.1 Amphichorda felina | reverse complement strand
CCCCCCCCCCCCCAATGGCCCCAATGGCCCCAGAGTGCCCAGACAACACGCCGCTCACACTGATCTTCGCTGGCACATGGGATCTGGCCTTGGCTGGTCGCTCGCATTGCATGTGGCACTGGACCCATCGGAAGCGCTGTGCCGCCAGCCTGCCAACCGGCCCAACACCACCCAGCACCACCCAGCACCACCCAGCGCCACCCAGGCAAGCCAGCCCATCCAGCATGCCATTGACCAGGCGATCGCTGCACCGCTGGCCCCTACTGAGGATCCCGACTGCTACGGATCTTCCCCCGGCCGACCAAGATGGACAATACTCTCAATAAGTGCCGGCCCAGTACGTAGTAGTACTACTACTATTACTCCGTACTCGTGCCTCCTATTCTGAAGAGACAGACACACTGACGACACTTCACTGCTGCAGTGCGACACGCGGGCCACCGGGCCACCCCCTGGGCAATCCCTGTGGCCCAATGAGATCCCAAGGGGTAAAGGCAGTCCGATCGGCTCTCAGCGAGTCAGAGACTCCTCAGCGCGCGCCGGGAATGCTTTTAATATCGTCCCTCCCCTCGCAGCAGGGATGGGCTCGCGTTGCCGTCCACAGGTTGTGTGCGCTCGGCCCGTACTCGTACTAATCACGGAGAAGCCTGGCCCCGAGGCACTTTGACTCCAGTCCCAAGGCTCTCCACTCGGAGAACGTGGCGCCAAGACCACACCACGCAGTGCACCGCACCGTGGCGGCGTAGCCGCTGGCTCCTGCGGCCACAGCAGTGAACGTGGGATTCACATCGCTCGACGTGCTGCACTCGTCCTCGAGCCGCTGTGATACAGACCACTGCAAGCAACCTTAGTCCTACCCACCCGGCCGCCAACCATCCAGCCTACCACAAGCTACGTACATCCGGGTACGTACTGGTATCCCTGGGACAGTGGTACTGGGTACGGGCTTGATCAATGCTAACTAGTCGCTCCGTCTGGTAACCACTTTCAATCGCTGGCAGATGTTAGTATTGAAGCGTCTATTCCCCACGAACCGGACAAGACGCAAACACAGTGGAAAGCCGCAGGCAAAACAGCAGACTAAAAGTTCCAAGAGTGCCTCTTAGAGCCTAGCTGCGGAACCTCCCACACCTGATCGTTACCCATGCATGTGGATGTTGAAGGTGCCTGCGCGTACTATACAACGTTTGCTAGCGCTGGCAACTGGGCACGATGGCGCTGCAGGGGACGGCGAAAGCCCTAGCTACCCCATTAAACTCGCTGGCATGAGCAAAGCTGGCTGGAAGAATGCTAAGCCGTCTCTTGGGGCCTGGATTATATCCAGCTGAATTCCTCGGCCCTTTGCGAACAGGTGGGGGAGAGGCCCGTCTCCTGCCTAGATACATGCACCGCCCCAGGCCATTGTCAGCCATGACACTCGACAGTGCAACATTACGCCGAAGGCAGAGTAATACTGATACTACCGGCACTCCTACAAACAGCAAGTGAGTGGTCGCCAACGTCACATTGCCCGGGGAGTTGGAGAGTGGAGCGCCCGGCAATCCTCCGGCGACCTGTTCCTATCGGTCCCTCCGTCCACAAGGATTCGGAGGCGGTCACCAAGCCACTCGCCGTCGCCGTTCGGGGGTGGCTCCCCTGTCAAGCCCAGTTAGCCTGCGGCCCTGCGTTACTTCCCAACCACCCTATGCAACTTATCACGCGGGAAGAAAGGAGCGAGCAAGGCGAACGAGGTGAAAAAAAAGAGACAGCATGTCAAAAACATGGGAAGAAACGAGCCGGCTCCATCATGAGCCAGGCAGAAACGTTTCGGCACTTGGTCAGACACGTTTGGCCGAAACTCTGTCCGGGTCGGTCAAAGCTAAAAGAGTCTCCGAGAGGCGACCGGTACGTATTGTCTTTCAAACACACGTGCCGCCAGTGTTTGCGATCCTGTGGCTGCTGTGCGTTCCACGAGGGCCTCCGCTGTCCCAGGTGGGATTATTCCGTTCTAGACTGAAGGACAGCCGACAGTGTCCGTGCATGGCTGGAATGCTGGACTCTTTCCAAATCCTTCGAGAAGCTTTTCTGCAACGACGAAGCCGGAGATCAGGTTCTGTTCAAACAAAGAAAGGAGGGGGGAAAAAAGGAAAGGAAAAGAAAAAGTTGACAAATTATAGTGTTATATGACGGCAGGTGGACTTGAATCCTCGACCACGTCTCCATCTTCTCGGGAGCTACGGTTAGCAATCGACTTGCTTGGCGCCTTTAGCCGTATTATACAGCACCACACGTCCTGGTTCGTGTGACATCTGTTACGCACCGTTTCTCCATTACCGATCAGTAAGCCGAAAATATTCGGGAGAGCTCATATGGTTTAAAAAAAAAACCCCGGACCGGAATGGTTGATTCGTCGGTTCTGGCCGAGTCGCCTGAGACATTGCCGTGTGCCCTTCTCGTTCGGATGCAGCTCGGAGCATTCTCGACGCCCATCTGGCGTCCCAGACTTCCAGGACAAGCAGACAAGCACATCCGTCAAACTCCTCTCAAACTGGGCCCTTGGGGGCCGCAGATGTCTCAGCGAGCTGACAAGGGAGAATGCAGCATCCAACTACCGGGGAATGCTGGAGATTGCCACTCGCGACGCCTCTGGTTCCATATTTCCGGTATAAACAACCCCAGATGTTCCAGAGCGTCGGTTCCCCATCGCCTTCTCACTCACGTTAGTTGTATGTACGTCCTGCTATGCACATAGCACGGATACTACTACTATGGAGCAATGGAGCACGCGTGTGGCAGCTGTAGGTCATTGCCAGCTGGCTTCGGTGCAACGGCTCCCAAAGACGCAAACTTGGCGCATCACTGTCTCACTGCCCAGCCGATTCAGCACTTCCCATTCGTACCTACGTGCTACTAACAAGGCCTGCTACAGTGGCCACGTTGGCCTGCCAGACATACCTGCAGAATGCCACTTCACCCATCCCGGACACCAGGTTCCGGTGGGCTATCACAATGGAACACAGCCCAGAGGCCCAAATACGACGATGTCCTTGGATCCTTCACAGAGCCCGTCTTGGGCTCCATGAAAACATTGCCGCGTCAGGGACCAGGCAGGCTACCAAATGATACCAACCCAGCGCACTGGTTCTTATTATGCAACCACCGTTGGCTTCCAATGCAAGCATATACATTTTACGGATACAATCAAATTACTACGAGTACGAAGCACGAGGGCCTGGTCACAACTCAGAACTCAAGACTCAGGGCTCTGCGGTAACTCATCTCGAAGATTGCACTCCTGAGTATTTCGCACTGAGAGCATATTTGGAATCTATAACTGGGACCTGGTGCCTCACCCCCTCGCCCTCGCCCACGCCCTCGCCCACACCCTCGCCCACCATCTTGCCACGCCCGCGCGGCCCAGAGCACGGGTTGAGTTCTCTCCGATTCTCCCACGGATGCAGAAGAAATCTCATCGGTGTTGCGCCAAGATAAAAACGATCAGCCCAAGGCTCGTGGACGCGAAAAGGGGCACTCACCATGTATGAGCATGCAGGATCTAGAGAGACAACCTGCTGCAATTGTGACCGAAAGAGGCCAAGCAAAGTAGAAGCACCACGACACTATTGCTACTATCGTACCACTGTACATAGTACTACGACGAGGCGGTCCCTGCGGACAGAGACGGGAGGGTTCGATATGCAAGTGGTGGTTCACTCTGTCACTCTGTCACGCTGTCCGCCTCCTGGGTGCCAGAAGACGTGTCATGTTCCGGTTCACACAGACAATTCATGATTCATGAGTATGTAGAGATTTGCTCCAGGGTCACAGTTCGATCGTCCCTGTTTGCTGCTGAAACAAAGACGGCTATCAAGGACAGCTTCGACTGCACCCGCCGAAGAGAATTGCAACAACACCCTGTGTCCCAGGCTGCTGGATTGGGACACCTGCGTCCTGGACGCCCATCACACGGGAAACTAGATGGAGAAGGAAAAAGAAAGCGACAGAATGGCCGTTTAATTAACGTCCTAGCCAATCTGAGTGCCAGCCACGGTCACGCTCATGTGTCGCCATCCTTGTTCAGCCGTTCGCCAGCTTGCCGGCTCTCCCTTTTAGTCGTCGATCGTTTCTTTTCCCTTTGATAACGCACAACCCTCGTTCCCTGTCGGTAGCTCCCACGCGGCCACCGCAGGATTTGGCACGCTTGGGGCTACCATTGCTTTTTTTTTTGTTCCCAAACACCTTGCAACTAGGAATTGCCACTTTGTTCCGGCTGAATAGTCGCCTCATTCAAGTCACTCCCCCCCCCCCTTTTTCCCCCTCCCAGAATTCAGTTTATGGGGAGGCCAGAGAGACAAAGCAGCCAGGGCCCCATGGTAGAATGACAATTACTCGCAGTCGTGCTTGTTATTACGTACCCCCTACGGACTTCGGACGCACGCATTGCAATGATAACACCGCCTACGAATATTCGTACGAGCAGAGGGTTGATGAGACGGGACCGTCCGTCCCGTTTTCAGGTCGCTGTGATGGGCGTCCCAAGGCAAACCACCTGCCGCCTCGGCTTTGGCCTGGACCGTGAAATCGCTAACTCGGTAGCGTGTGACCGACCCTTGGCAGCTCCCTCTATACGTAATATGTGTGGGAAAGGAACCAGGTGCTGAGGTCTGTCCTGCTGAGACGGGCACGCGTACAAAGCAGTGAGTGAGTGAGTGAGCCCTGGTGAGATGAGCGAGGTGGTGGGTGGGACAAGGCTCAGGACTGCTTCCAAGGGGGCGCACGGAAGGCAGCTTTGGTACGCGTATGGGCCTTCAATCTCGCTTCAACTTGTGCGATGACAAGTCTCGAACCGGTGTACTCGTAGGAATTTGCTGGGAATGCCAGGCGCTGGAGCAGGGGCAGATGAAGTGCCCGGGCATCGCAAACGCCTTGCTGGTGGTTCGTGGCTTGCTGCTGACGCTCATGATGAATCCCTTTACATCTTTCAATATGTGTGTTATATACAAGAGGCGGCCGCTTCCTGCGGCAGCCATATTTCTCATGTTCCGGCCTTTGACGTTTACGCCAGATATGTAGTATCATGCATTGCTCCAGCTCGCAAGAAAAGTAGATGTCTCCGCTCGCCCTCTTTCTAAAAGTCAAACTCGGGCCTGAAGATGTCCGGGTCCACACCCGCCACCGTCTTCTCGGCCAGGTCCCGCCTGCCCATCTGCGTGAAGACGCGCCGCAGCGTGTCGTACAGGGTGCTGCTGCGGTTCTGCGCCGACATGCGGTCCAGGGTCTCGTCGACCTGCTCGCCGGCGCCCTGGCCGAGGATCTCGTAGGCCTTGCTGCGCCCGGACTTCTCGATGGACTTGTGCATGTCGAGGGCCGCGAGGAAGTGGCACGCCGCCTCCTGGTGGCAGTTGATGTTGATGCAGCTGACGCCGAGATTGTAACGTGCTCGGACAAAGTTGGGCGACAGAGACAGGGCCTGCTCGTAGGCGGCGATGGCCTCCTCTGAACGTCCGCTGTTAGCCAACGTGGCGCCGAGCCTGTTCCACAGGAGGTGGATCTGTTCGCGCTGGTTGGTAGTCCCCAGCTCGGACGAGTGAAGGGCAGACTGGAAGCAGTCCACGGCCTTGTCGTATTCCTCGGCACCGTAGAACAGGACACCCAGACCGACCTGGACATCGGGGTCCATGTGTTCGCCGTCGGGGCTCAGCTGCGCCGCCTTGATGAAGAGATTGGTCACTTTTTCGTGGAGCTGCTGCCGGTCAGTGAAACCCATCTCGGCCGGCGGGTGTAAGTCTTTGGGATCGAGGATGTTGGGATATTTGACCGAGAGCCAGCGCTCCAGCGTCCGGTAGGCGGTGCTGTCGTAGCCCTCGTTGGTGTAGGACACGGCCAGGCCCATCAGCGCCGTGAGGTTGTTAGGGTCCAGCTTCATGGCCTTCTCGAGGCCACGGATGGCAGCCGTCTCCTTCTCATTCTGCGCCTGCGCCAACCCTAGGTAGACCCAGGCTTCGACGTGATCGGGGTTCTGCTGCACGGCAGCCTCGAATGCTAGCGCGGCCAGCGAGAGGTTCCCGCCTTCCTTCATGATGCGCACGCCCTCGTCGAAGGCGTTCTTCTCGTCGCGGAAGAAGTTGTCCTCCTCGAACATGTAGTTCTCGACGACGGGGTCGCCGAATCGTCCCCAGTCGCCGAGGCCGTTGAAATCGGGCATAAGGTCGTTGCTCCACTCGTTATCGAACTGGTCGAAGAATTGCTCCTCGTTGACCATGGATCTGGCAGCAGCCGTCTCAGCTTGTATTCCCTTCCATATGGATTCGAAGTCACCGAACTCATTAGTTTCTGATTGCATGGCCTTGTCCAGGTCTTCCAGCTCACGCTCGGCGTGGTTGGCCTCGTCTTGGACCTGCTCCTTGTCTTGCAGCTCGAGCTGCGCAAACTGCTCTTCCCACTTGGTGTCGTCCAGCTCGACGAGCTTCCCCTTACCCTTGCCCTCGGGCTCTTGCTGGCGCATGTTCTGGTGGGACTGGTACATGGGCTGGAACATGGTCTGGCCGGACATTCCGTAGCCCATGCCCATGTTCATCATGCTCTGCCCGAGCATCGGCCGCTGCTGGGGCATCTGGTTCGCGACGTTGGTCTGCATCGGACTCGACCGCGCCGACGACGCGGGGCCATTCATCTGATGGAAGCGCGCAAACTCCTCGGGGCTGAAGTGGGTTCCGGGCGGCGGCTTGAAGGCCGACTCCATGCCCGGCTGGCTGTTGAAGTCCTGCGCCCAGGCCGGGGACGCAGAGCTCGCTCGCATATGGGCCTGCTGCATCGGATTTAGCTGTGCTGGGCCCCCCGGCATGGCTGGCTCCTGCTGGAGGCTGGGGCCGCTGTTGAGAAAGCCGTTGACCATCTACCATATCGACTGTGTATTAGCCATCCGTCTCTCGACGCATCTCTCGACGCACATGTGCATGGACGAACCTCATCTTGGGGGGCATTGGCGTTTTGGCTGCGGAAACCGTTCATTTGACCGCCTGGGCCACGCCCAACGAGGCGGTCTCGCTGTAGGGTCTTGTCATCTTGAACATGCTTCTGGAACTGGCTCAGCGGGTTGCCAGCCGTAGAGCACTCGGCTCCCCCTCCCATGAAGGACATGATGGCGAATTGGCGGAGGATGGATGGTATGATTCGGAAGAGTGGCACAAGTACAAGCAGGGAACAATCAGCAAACGAGGGGACGTTCCGCTAAGGTCCAAAGCAAAGACGACAGGTCGAGATTGATGGACAGCGGCAGAAGAAACGAAACAAGGACAACTCCAAGGTTGGGCAGGGGACGGCGGGATCCAGGGTTGGTTTGTCAGAACGTCACCTGTAGCCAGCGACAGAAGCCCGAGTGGCGGGGCAAATACCGAGGCAGTCCGGTCAGCGGCCTTGGCCTTTCAGGCTCTCCCCAGCCCAGCGCCTAGGCTCTTTGGCTCTTCAACTCCTGGGGCGATTTGGGGGGTTCAGCACGTGACGGCGGGGGATGCTTGCTGCGCTGTGCATGCTTATCGATAACGACTTTTTTTTTGGTCGCAAAACTTCCAAACATCAGACCAACCTCCCAAAGGGCCACCACGAACTCGGTGCACAATCAATTCACCCAGCCAAGATGCTTCGCCAAGTGTCAGTGCCTTCTACCATACCATGCACCATGACCCCATCAGCTAACTTGTCCCAGAAAACCCCGCAATGCCCGCTCGAAGCGGGCGCTCGAGAAGCGTGAGCCCAAGGCCATCGAGAACCCCAAGTCGTGCCTGTTCCTCCGCGGCACAACCTGCTCCCAGGTCGTCCAGGACGCCCTCACCGACCTCCACGCCATGCGCCAGCCCCTGGCCAAGAAGTTCACCAAGAAGAACCCCATCCACCCCTTCGACGACGTCACCTCGCTCGAGTTCTTCTCCGAGAAGAACGACGCCAGCCTGCTCGTCTTTGGCAGCAGCAGCAAGAAGCGGCCCCACGCCCTGACCTTTGTCCGCACCTTTGCCTACAAGGTCTTTGACATGCTCGAGCTCTACCTCGACCCGGCCACCTTCCGCACCCTGTCCCAGTTTAAGACCAAGAAGTTCGCCGTCGGCCTCAAGCCCATGCTGCTCTTTGCCGGCACCGCCTTCGAGAGCCCCGTGACCAACGAGTACACCCTCGCCAAGAGCATGCTCATCGACTTCTTCAAGGGCGAGCCCGCCGACAAGATCGACGTCGAGGGCCTGCAGTACATCGTCTCCGTCACCGCCGAGGACACCCCCGGCGAGGGCGACGCCAAGCCCGTCATCCACATGCGCACCTACCTCATCCGCACCAAGCGCAGCGGCCAGCGCCTCCCCCGCGTCGAGGTCGAGGAGATGGGCCCCCGCATGGACTTCCGCGTCGGCCGCACCAAGGAGCCCGACGAGGCCACCCGCAAGGAGGCCATGAAGAAGCCCCGCGGCACCGAGGAGAAGACCAAGAAGAACATCTCGGTCAGCTCCATGGGAGACAAGCTGGGCCGCGTCCACCTGAGCAGACAGGACCTCGGCCAGCTGCAGACGAGGAAGATGAAGGGCCTGAAGAGGTCGAGGGTCGAGGAGGAGGAGCCCACCGCGGACATTATCGAGGAAGGCACCAAGAGGATACGGCAATGAGAGAAGAGATGTGCTATTGTGATTTCGCACGGAGTTGGGCGTCCAAAGAGGACATATGTTAAATGTGCTATTTGATTCTCGCATATACGCACACTCATCCGATGTGTTCAAGTGATGTACAAATAAGATCGAACATGTCCACAAAGCCATCATTCCGCACAGCACATCTCCTAGATCAAACCCAAAGAGTTGGGCGACCCATTGCAGTAATGACAATCGCCTGACCGCAGAGGCCAGCATCTTAACAGCGTACTTCTGACCCCGGATGTACCTGCTGGTGCCCAATCACACGCAGTATCCGTCACTCTTAACATACGTCCATTGCTATCCGAACTAGCCTTAAAGTGCACCTAAAACGCCGCAAATGGCCAATGTTCCTCAACACATATAAACGAGGCAAGTTATACGAGCCAGCAAAACGTATTCTTCCCGAACCAGTGGTATATAGCCTGCAACGCCTCTTGAAAATGCAATTTTTTGGGGGTCGATTCCTCCTCCCGCCAAAGTAGAGCAACATCGGTCGCGTCCTAGTCGGGGGATTCTGCAGTTAAGGGCGGTTCTCCCGTGAAAGGCGCCGCCATGTGGAGCAAATCCTGGGATGATTGACCCATCAGTTCTGCCACCAGCTCAATGTGGTTGACAAAGCCCTGGCCGTCGCTCTTGTGGGCAGTGTGTTCCCAGTCCGCGCCCCAGACCTCCGGGGGTATCGTGTTGCCGTCCCAAAGGGCGATGCGGACTGGCCATTCCAGATGCCGCCACCATTTTGACCCAGACTCGAACAGACCGACAAGCCCCATAACTTCTCGCCTCGCCACATCGTTAAGCCACCACACATTATCCAGCCGCTTGAGAAGGGCGAAGAAGCAGGCAATGATGGCAAGAGCGCGAGGTCGCTTCAGCTCGACGAGTTCGAGAAAACGACGGGCAACCGTAGCCGGGAATGCGAGTGCCGCGGCTGGATACACACTCTTGTGGGCCCAGTTGAGAACGCAAACAGCGTGGGAGTAGCATTGGGTGGTTGCCTGGACGTGCTGCGGGCTCTCCTGAGCAAGCTCGTCGTCCAGCCCCTCCAGCAGATGTCCGAAGAAGGAGTTTGGACCCAAGGGGTTCAAGTCCAGCTGCAAACTTGGCTGGGAGTCGATGACGTTCTTGACAATGCTGCTGTTGCGGATCCACTGCCATGAAGTCGCTACCACCGTCTTCACCCCTTGGAAGGCATGGAACCAGGGTAAGGGGAGGGCATATCTGGCGTTGGGATCATCCGAGTCGGGCTCCGCATCGTCTTTGGCAAAGATTCGGGATGCTACCGACTGGAAGGCGATGAGAGAGGCCGTGAGGAAGAGCGCCTCGGCATTTTCGGACGTGATGCCCTTCTCCAACGAGGCGCAGTATTCTGCCAAGGTGGATGCCGCGTATGCATGCGAAGCCCGCACAAGTGCCTTATCATCGGGGGTCTGTGATCGCAGGTGCAGGGCGGCCACCGAGAGGATGGCGTCGGCGAGATATGTCCGCCCGGCAAAAGCCAGCTGGGGCACCGCATGCTGCCAAATATCTTGCGTGGTGGGGGAGTCGGTGAGGAGCGTCTTGGCTGTGACGTTGGTGTACTGGTGCATCAGCCGGAGCTCCATGAGCCTGCCGACCTGGTTCCTCGCATTCGAGACATCCGGAGGCGAGGGTTGCGGGGGTATACGGGGAGTTGTCGGCGGGACCGTGGGGGACCGTCGTCTTGAGGTCCCAGTCGGAGGATGGAGTGATGCCGGCGTGGGCATTGGGCTGGGCGCGGTTGGCGTGGACACGGACGCGAGGTCATCTGCGGCGTCGGGCGACTCGAAATCACACACCACGCCATGCTTCAAGCAGTTTCCGCACCGTGGGTGCACCTCATCACACTTGGCCTCTGGTTAGTATTCTAGCCGTCGTTCCGCAGGAGCTAGAGGGCGCATACCTTGATCTTTCGTACTTTACATCTCCTACACCCAGCACGAGACTTCTTATGGGATCGCCGAGGCGGCATCGTTACGGTGTGTGGCAGGTGTTGAATCGTCGTCACCGAGAAATAATCGAACGCACGTGAAGGACCGAGGCAGGTGAAGATGACATTTGCAATGGCAGCATGGCCAAATCTTGATGTTTGGCTCGACGACGGGTTAAGAAGACATGGGCCACGTGAGCGAGAGTGTTTGACAAAAATAGCAGCTCAGGGTTCCTGCAGCGGATGTCGAGGTAGCCGTGAATGGTGCATCGGCCTCCAGCGATAGCACAAAGGCGGGTTCTGTTGTGATTGAATGTTTGGAGTAATAGACCCTTGGAAGCTGGGGATGAGGCGCGGCCGCGATTGGAGGGGTGGGCATGGAGTTGGCAAGTCCCCGATGCGCACTGCCACAAGATGAACGTCTCTGTGTGGCGGTCCAGCCACAGAGGGCCACCATTGGTCAACCGGGGTGTTGAGATTCTCCGAGCCCGGCATCGCATTCTGGTCCACACGAATGCCGTCACAGGGCTCTAGCATTTCTCCTACGGATATCCGTACACGGCGCTCGTTATCCACTATTTGGCTGTGCGAAATATATCCGGACGCTAAAATAACCTTCGTCACGGATACTACTTTGATTTAGTACGTTACCGCAAAAATCGCAAAAAAAAAAAAAAATCTGCGGCCCCAACGGTTCTAAACGGTTCTCGTAGGTATGCCCTACGGTTGCTTGTACTCGTACTACCTACATGGTTACACCTTGCCATACCTACACCAAGGTACACACAACCACGTGGGTGCTGCATTTCTGACCACTGTCATGCAGGTTGACTGGGATTTCTGTCCTTTTCATGATAGGTAAGGATAGTAGTATCTACACAGCAAGGTCACCTTTGTCCTGCTACGTGGAAACTTGTAGACTGGAGAGAGGGCCTGCAAAGCGACTTTTTAGGCGATCATTTACGTGTCCTTGGCACCGGGACCCTTCTCTTGGCTTCGAACTGACCGTTCCAAGCCATGACAAACCGGCGCTGGCCGCCTCCAACAAATGCCACCAACAACAGATGCAGCCTCCACATGAGTCTGCGTGATCCATGGACAGCTTACCAACGGGAATTCCGCTCAAGTAAGCAATCTGCACGTCACTGTCTAGCTCCGTCTCAGGCCATGTGGAATCCAGCTCTTTCCCGAGCAGATTTCTCATCGAAACTCGTCGACTCGGGTCACGCTGCACTTGCGCTGGTGACACTAGCAGAGGGCTGGTCACTCAAAACAGAAGGACGGGGGGACCGCTGTGCTCGCCGGGTGCCATTGATTCTGACATGACCTAATCAATCTGAGCAATCCCCAGCGGCTGGAGGCGGAAGACAGACTCCATTCGGAGGATGTGGAAGAATGGGCGAGGGTATAAAGAGCAGCAGGAGCGAGCGAGCGATGGCATCATTTTTAAACTTCCCGCCCAACTACATCCATCCGTCTACCTCTGTACCCTCCTCCTGACCGCCTTGGCAACCGCCCGCAACCCCTCAAGTCTCGGAAGGCGTCATCTCAAACATACCATCCTCGTATATATATCCGAGTCATCCCTCGAGTCTTGATCTTTCCAGCCGGTCTCCTGACCTCTTCCCTTGCATCTCTCCTGAGTCCCACCGTCCTCGTTCGGCAAGTCGGAGAGCCAAACAAAAGGCCCAACAATCGGCAAGACTCCACTGCATCCACCACAGCGAACGCCGGACCCTTGAAACCCAGGTACTATCTTGACTCGGTCTCACAAAAAAAAATAAAGCCGACTTTGAAACACCGTCTCCAAATTCTGCACCTCCCAGACTGTGATCTTTACTGCCGCTTCTTGGATCGTCGAGGACAGCGAGAGCCAGAAACAAAAGACCTTCATCATGTCTCCCACAACTGCACCCGCCGTGGACGGCGCCGTCGAGACTCCTCCTCGCCCTCCTTCTCCCGTTAACAACTTTGGCACCCTGGCCGTCCACGCGGGGTCGCCGCACGACCCCACCACTGGTGCTGTCATTGCGCCCATCTCGCTGTCAACCACCTTCGAGCAGTCGGCCGTCGGTCGCCCAGTCGGCGACTACGAGTACTCGCGCTCCGCCAACCCTAACCGTGACAACTTCGAGACGGCCGTTGCCGCCCTCGAGCACGCCCGCTACGCCCTCGCCTTCTCCAGCGGCAGCGCCACCACCGCCATCATCCTCCAGAGCCTCGCTGCCGGCTCCCACGTCATCTCCGTCTCCGACGTCTATGGAGGCACCCACCGCTACTTCACCCAGGTCGCCAAGGCCCACGGTGTCCGCGTTACCTTCACTCCTGAGATCGAGGTCGACGTTAGCGAGCACATCACCGACCAGACCCGCCTGATCTGGATCGAGACCCCCAGCAACCCGACTCTTCGCCTCGTCGACATCCGCGCCGTTGTCTCGGTCGCCCATCAGCGCGGTGTCCTCGTCGTTGTCGACAACACCTTCCTCTCCCCCTACGTCCAGAACCCCCTGGACCTCGGCGCCGATATTGTCGTCCACAGCGTCACCAAGTACATCAACGGCCACAGCGATGTCGTCATGGGTGTCGCCGCCTTCAACTCCCCCGATCTGAAGGCTCGCCTCGGCTTCCTCCAGAATGCCATCGGCGCCGTCCCCTCGGCCTTTGACTGCTGGCTGGCCCACCGCGGTCTCAAGACCCTCCACCTCCGCGCTCGCGAGGCCTCGCGCAACGCCATCGCCGTCGCTACGGCCCTTGAGGCGTCCCCGCACGTCATCTCGGTCAACTACCCTGGCCTCGACTCCCACCCCCACCGTCACATTGCTCTCAAGCAGCACCGTGACGGCATGGGCGGCGGCATGCTGTCCTTCCGCATTCGCGGCGGTCACGATGCCGCCGAGCGCTTCTGCCGGGAGACTCGCATCTTCACCCTCGCCGAGTCCCTGGGTGGCGTCGAGTCCCTTGTCGAGCTTCCCAGTAGCATGACCCACTCTGGCATCCCCCGCGACCAGCGTGAGGCCGTCGGTGTCTTTGACGACCTCGTCCGCGTGAGCTGCGGTGTTGAGGATGCTGAGGACCTGAAGAATGACGTGCTGCGTGCCGTGGAGAAGGTGGTGGGGTCGCAAAAGAACGGCGTTAATGGGCAATGATGGGTCTTCCCTACGAGGCCACAATAGACATGTCTGTTGGGTGGTATAAAGAGCAGGTTATTAAAGAAAAAATCAAAGAATAGCGTTCTACCTTGTAGAAAGCGGCTACGGACTCATGAATCGGCGATGATGTTTGTGCATTGATCAAACGCTGTTATATGGCGGCGCCAACGGCGCCGATGGCGCCATGGCAGCCTTTCCTAGATAAGCTATTACAGGGTATACAAAAATCATACTACCTTATACTCTAGAACCTGAGATGACGCTTGCTACCCACGTGCCCATTGTATCAATAAAAAAAACGAAAAAAAAAAGAAAAGAAAAGAAAAGAAAAACAGAATCTCTGATCATGCTTCGTCCAACCCGGGTATGTTGAAGAGGTTGTCCGTATACTCGTTGGCCATGCTGTTTCCGGCCGTCCACTCGCTCCGCCGCTGGTGAATCTCGTTCATGCCCTGGCACGCCGTCTCGGCAATGTAGTGCAGCTTGTCGAGCGTGCTCGCGTTGGAGTTCTGGAACAGCCCGTCGATGCCCCGCATGTGCCACCGCGAGGTCGTATTGCCCACGACGGTCTGGTACGCGTTGGTGTCGTACTCGGTGACGCGGAGGGCGCGCGTGCGCGACGTCAGCCGCGTGAGGAGGTGGTCGTGGGCCGAGTCGGCGGGGAGGAACTCGACGGGCTCGCCCGTGGGCATGTTGGGCTGGCGGATGCCCGTGACGACCTCGACGAAGCGCTGGGACACGCTGCGCCCGAGGCCGCACGGGTCGATGAGGTCGAACTCCGGGTGGCGCGCCTCGTCGTCCCGCAGGTAGTGGTCGTACGCCAGGAACGAGGCCCGGCATACGCGCAGGTTGGGGAGTAGGCTGCGCAGCTCCATGGCAATCCACTTGCAGTCTTCGGCGGGTCGCTGGTTTGGCAGGCCGATCCAGAGCACCTTTCCCGAGTCCGGGTTCCAGTCGCGCGACTGCTCCGCCTTGAGATAGACCTCGTTAAGGTACAGCTCCTCGAGCGTGGGACCGAAGTTCTCGGCTGCGCTGATGAGCACCTCAGGCATGACCTCGACACGCTTCAGCTCCAGGCACGTCAGGTTCGACAGCATGATGCGCGGTGCGGGTAGGGAGCGCGCGCGCCACTCTTCCGCCGCCATCTGCCAGAACTTGGTCTGCTTGAGACCCCGTGGTGGCCGGTCATCGTGGTCCATGCCCACAAAGCACAGTGTCCGCAGGTGCTCTGCGTTCTCGACCATGCTCCAGAGACACGAGCCGAAGAGACCTGATCGCTGGGGATCCATCTCGTGGCGTCGGAGGGTGATGACAAGGTGCTCCAGAGCCCCCAGCACGGTCATGATATTCATGACATCCGTCGGGTTCATCCACAGGTGGCATACGGCGATATCCGGTAGGTTTTCAAGGACCAGGACCTTGAGACTGGCCGAGTCCTCTTCGGGTCGTTTCGCAAAGGCCTTGAACGTGTTGGCGAGGATCATGGTGGCTGCGTTGCAGTGGCGCCCGACCAGTTGGAAGGGGAGATTGAGTCGTAGTCGTTCGACTTCTCGGCAGTTAAACAGGATGTCCTCGGTAGCCGTGTAATATTCTATTTCCGTGAACGAGGTCTTGTTCATGCAGTATTCGGTCTGCAGGATGCGGCAGAAGTCCGTCATCGAGTCCACCCGCTTGAACACCGTATTGAGAAACTCAACCTCCACTGGTTACCTGTTAGTAGCAGTTTCGCATACACCAAGCGTGCCGTTTTGCGTACAGTCATCCCGCAAGACCATGAGGTCTATGTAGAGGCTCTTGCAGTGGTAGCCTATGGTCTGCAGAGCATCCATCTGCGGGCGTTCGCGGCCACTCGTCTTGCTCAGTCGCGAGAAGTCGAGGCCGAGAGTTCGGCAGGCAAACGGTTTCAGGACATGGTTGAAGGTGCGGCAGACGAGACGGAGGTCGAGGACGACGTTCCTGGGGCCCTGGGCCACGCATTGCTGCAGGATCGCATCGATAAGCTCCCGCGGGAGCTTATCCATGTTTTCGACGGGGCTTTGCGGAGACAGCAGTTGTTCGCCGCCTTTCGTCAGAAAGACCGGCCGCGTATGGGTTTACGAGCTCTGAGCCTCAAAGCGGGGGGTTTCGGTAATAGGAGGCGTAGCTTGGAAGTTGACGTTGACGCCGGTTCGGGGGGTGATGGATCAGCAACGCGGTTGGCCACAAGGGTCCTTGGGTAGGTAGGTTCATAGGCACCCACAGCTCTGGTGGGGAGCGGCCTACCCTGTACGAGAGCTGTGCTCCCCGCAGCTCTCACAAGTGACCAAGTATACTACTACGAGTATTAGCTACCCTAGAGCCGTCTTCGATTATGACGTGGGATAATACCTATTATGCTACCCTGGGTGAGAAGGCCATCAGTGAATCTGATTAGTTTCTAACTGGCAGCTTCAAATGACAACTTTATGTCTCGCTGACGCCATGTTCTTATGTATTGACGTGGACAAGGTTGTTTTTAAGATGAACTCAAAATGCTCATTTTAGTTTCATGTTCTACTATCTGTACCTATTTATATAAGGCATGGAGTACTAAGAACGGTTATGTGGCTATACGTACCTATCCATATTTGCTCGAGAACTTCTGCCCAGGAGGTCTGATGCTGTAGTATGTATCTATGTACCACTAGATATGCGCATGCTTCACCAATATACAATGACAATTAAAGTTTAAGGATTACGTTTCCTGATCGTGTCTAACGAGGTTCCTGGATATGTGTCAGGAAGGCGGGGAAGATGTGACGGTGACGGGAAGACTCTGAGAGGGGTCGACTCCAAGGTAGGTTCTGTACGAGTACGAGTATGGCGGTGGCGTAGGGGAAGCATGTGTGAGAGTGAACCACGGACGACAAAGGGACGTTTGTCTGACAGAACGGTTTGTCGAACTCTTGAGATGGAGGCGGTGGTTGTCTGGGCAGCAGATGCAGAACGGTCGGACTTTGGGGAGCCAAGAGCCCGATGTTTGGATTACAAATTCCAGTGGTGACACTGAAGCAGCCATCCATCCACGACGGGTACAAGCACATGTGGACCTGCATAACAGCTCGGTAAACAAAGTTATGTATCAATGGAGGCTCGCAAGGCTGGCAATGGCTGGTCGGCCTGTTCGTACTGGCCCAGCAATTATCAAAATGAATCTCCAACCTCCCAAGCTTGAGGGAGAGATGAAAGATGATGAATGTCGCGGGACCAGCACCTTGGCGAGTGTCAGAGTGACGAAACCATCTGGAGATCAGCTCCACTGCTTCCCGTCTCCCCTCTGCAGGGTGCCCATGTCCGAGTCTCCGAGGAGGGAGACCTGGCGGCGTGGTGGCTGGAAAACCTGGCTGGACTTGGGGCATGATTGGCAGCCTCGAGTATCGACGGCGCAAGGCTGGAGAGCTCGTGTCCGAGCGCCCAACGCCAAAACTTTGTATCCACTTCCGCTATAATTCTCACGGGCGAAGATGGGGGAGTGATGGACGTGATGGTCGGGATGTGGGAACATTGCACAGTCCTAAAATCTGCGACTCATGCACGGATAGGGCCCGGGGCAAGGAGGTCGAGTAGCAGCCGTGTTTCAAGCGGAGGTCGTGGTGTGGTGGTGTGTTTGTGAGCCGAGCACCCAGGCCAAATCCATGGTTCTCTGGGCGCCTTGGCAGTGGGTAGACGGCTCCAGGGCTGTTATCAACTGACCGTCTGGCCCAAACGGGGCCAAGCAACTACTACGCACCAAGTCCCAGACAAATTATGACCAGGGTGAGACATTTTAGACAGGGCAACAACAAACAGTGGTGCATGATGCAGGCGTCGATGGGGTCAGAGGATACGAGAGGCCCTAATGTCGCCATGATATGGGGACGTGGCAGCTGACGACGGTGGTTTGCGATAGTATCATTTTACGTGGTACGAGTACGAGTTGGAGTCAGCAGCGAAGACAGGCCGCGAGGAAAGCTCGGACTGGGCTGCAGCGGTGACTCGGGTGAGGGCTCCAGTGCTCCCGTCCCCACAAAGTGATGGACTGGATGCTGAAGCCGCGTTAGCGCCATGCCGAGGCCGATGCGACAATGCCCAGCATTCACTTGTTGGGTATGGGTCGGCGGATTGGGATTTTTGGAGGGCCGTCATTTCGCCAGCGCCGTTTGAGCGGAAGTACGGGAAATTGTCGCGGTAATCAACGTGGACGCTGAAGTCAGCTCCAATAAGACAGTCCTATCTATTCGCAAGGTAGTGGTGGATAAGTAGGTACGACGAGTAGGTACTCGGTATCTGGTAAGAAAGGGAAAGACATGGAGCCCAGGAGGGACGTGGAATTCGTACGCGTACGATGGCGCAGGTAGCACGAAGCACTGAGGGCAAGCACCAGGGCAACCTGGTTGCTCCCTCGCCCTCACGGGGCTCCTGCTCCTGCCCCGGCTGGCTGGCCAAGCCTTTAAGGCCCCAGTTTGGTGAGTCTGGTCTCTCACTGACCACGACCCGCAATCGTAGGCTCGCAGTCGCAGCCAGCTGCCAGCAACCAGCACTTGCCTCGTTCCGCATCTCTTAAGTCCCGGCTATCCGTCTCAAGCCCTCCCGCCTGTTTTTTCTCCTCTCCCTCTCTCCCAACCCGACTGCCCATCTCCCCAGTAGCCCGTCGCGTACATCACCACGCAC
Source organism: Amphichorda felina (assembly GCA_016490725.1). NCBI lineage: Eukaryota > Fungi > Ascomycota > Sordariomycetes > Hypocreales > Bionectriaceae > Amphichorda > Amphichorda felina. Next base: position 16,337 of record JAEMHR010000206.1, on the reverse strand, counting down.
TTCAATTCGTGCTCGTACGAATACTCTTACCGCTCTCCCACATACCCCATACCCCAGTATCATCACAGCTCTCAACATGCGCGCTGTTGCTCTCCTCGCTCTCGCCGCTGGCGCCGTCTCGGCCCAGGAGGTGAAGAAGTACAAGAGCTCTCTTGACATGGCTGTCGATATCAAAGTCAACCTCGTTAACGACCGAACTCGAGGCAAGTTACCGCCAATTCCCCCCCGGGTCTAATTATACCCCATGGTCACTAACACCCAGCCTCACAGCCAGCTGGTGCACTGGCCAGTCCAACTCCTGCAACATCCTTTGCGACAAGGACGCCAGCACTAACGACTGCGACTATGTGAGTGCAACATAGCCCGCGATCGGCTGCGTTGTACCGGGCAGCGCTCCTGTGCAGCTCCTTTCCGCAACCGCCCATGTTGCTAACCCTTCTTCTAGAGCGACCTCTCTTATAAGTGTATCTGCGCCGCCAACAACTCCGCCCCCGGACTGCAGTACTACGACCAGACGATGCCCAGCTACATCTGCAAGGCTCTCTTCGACCAGTGCATTGAGGAGCACATTGGTGACGCCGACGGTCAGAAGGCCTGCTCTACCAACATTGACGATCTCTGTGCCACACTTGACCCCAACAAGGCCACCACGGGAGGCGGCAGCGATGATGATGATGATGACGAGGGCGATGATGAGGAAGAGAAGCCTTCCAGCACCGCTGGCACCACTACAGCTGGTCCTACTACCACTGCTGTCGACAAGAACGAGAAGCCCATGAGCACTTCTGTCTCGGATGGTCTTGCCGCTCCCACTTCCGGTCCGAAGGCTGCTGCCGCCATGGCCGCCCTTGGGTTGGTGGCTGCCCTGGTTTAAATGTGCCCTACGGCCCTTTCGCACGTTGGTCATGGGCGGAATTTTACTCTTAGGCTCCGCACATGGGCGCCTCGGGACCAGATACCCCCCACCCATTTTACCAACGCCACGCCGTTCCTGGCACGCTACCGGCTAGCGAGTCACATTACACTACATCCTACTCGGATACCAATTACACTTTTGACATTTGACACACGAATACATCCCTCTGGACGACGAGCAGGGCAGGACGACGAGATGATTCAGGGCCATTGACGTGTCTGTGCAAGGGCACGGACGAAATGCCCCGAGTGGAATGCATCTGAACTTGGCGCATGCTTCAAAGGACGTTGGTCGCTGCCGTCAAGTACCCATGTTTTTTGTTCACCCAGAACAGCAAGTTAATGGAGGAAGAATGGTGGGGGGGGGGAGAGGCGTGGTTTACATCAATATGGCGAGCATTCTGCCTGCATGATTTTTTGTTCTTCCTGCATCACAAGGCAATAGGCGAACGGGAGTAGGAAACCTTCTGATTGAATCAAATGAAAGGATTGAACAACTTTTAGATCCCCGACCTCGGGAACCTTGTCTACTAACAATGTAAACGAATGTAAACGAATGTAAACGAATGACTGACTGTTCTTGCTCTCTTGGCCTTTGTACGCACATTATACCTGGGTGTTCACAACAGAACTGGCGTGAGCACCACCAGCCTTGGACTGACCCATGGTCGCCCATGTTACGGCAAGCAACAGTATAAATATCCTTTGATGGGATGTCATCGTCGCGACTCTTGACTTCACCACCAGACCAGATCTTACAGGTACGTGACACCCCTTTTTTGGAAAATGCTAATATACTACTAGTGCCGTGAATGCACCAAACAATATAGCGAGGGAGTTTCACAGGTACGTCTACCCCATTTAGAAAAGCCGACCTCCTGGGTCGTACTCATCAAAGGCACAGACGATGCGACGATAGATCCTCATAGGTATATTCCAGACCCTCTTGGAGGAAAACCAATCTCCCTGATATTACTCATTGAAGGCACAAATCATCCGGCGATGGGGCTTCATAGGTATGTTCCAATCCCCCCGGAAAAAAAGCTAACCCCCTACTATAGGCAATATTGCCTAGGTATTAAAGCTACCAATGATACGACCATGGAGCTTTACAGGTATGTCCCAGCCCCTCTTGGAGAAAGCTAGCCTACTAGGTAGCTCGGATGTTAAAGGTTAGGTGATACAGCGATGGAATTTTACAGGTATGTCCCAATCCCCCTTGGAAAAAGCTAATCTGGTGTGAAAGGCGCCGGACGATAGAGGGATGGAGTTCACAGGAACGTTCTACCCCCTCTGGAACAAGCCAACCTCCTAGATAATATTAAAGGCACCGCTACTGCTGCGATGTTTTTACAGGTACGTCCACTACCCTCCTTGAAAAGCTAACCTACCATTGGGGTCACCAGGCAGTACACCAGTGGATATACGTGGACTCCTGCTCTGGCAGTGCAGAGGAAAGGCAGTCTGGGGACCCCAAATCCTCACGGCCAAAACGCAGGGAAACTGGGGATGGTGGTCAGGGAGCATAGGGACCCCGTTGATGACTGGGGGCACGGATGGGCATGACCACCAGGCTGCAGTCAGCTCGAGGCCTTGGATCCTTCCATGGACGAGATGACGAGTGTCATGGTGGTGAAGACGCAAATGGTAGAGACAGGAATAGTGCTTGTTTACAAAGGGAATACTTTAGTAATACGGTAAACTGATTACTTTGGAGCCCGTTTATATAACCCTCAACGTGATAATTTCTGGCTGATCCCAATCACCGGTGCTCGGCGAGAGCAATGAACAAGACAGACATATGTCATGTATTAGTAGAGTTCACCTGGTTTGTATCGGGCCTCTCGAGTGATAAATCATGTTCCTCTGTGGCCCAGTCTGTGGGGTTGACCACCAAGGGTCGCAGACCGCTTTTTGATAGATCGGGATCGGGTGCCTGATGTGAAGATGACCATCACTCCCACTTCTCCTGGTCGCGTCGAGGGTTTGGCATCGGCTGGCCCGTCCCCCACAAAAAATCCCCAGGTCTCAGATGTCGACGTCAACTGTCACCAGCACGATCAGTGCATCGGTGGAGGTCTGGAGGATTCAGACCCTGAGTGTGTGTGTGATGGTGTGATCCCCCTCCCGCAACGCCGGGAATGGAAATGGCCCGCCCTTGCCATGACGTTTGGCCATTCCGGAGGATTTCAAAGACCCCAATCTGCTAGCATCGTGGAGGCCGTGGCAGCAATGCTATGAGATCATTGGGGACCCTGAAACGCTGTGCCTCGAATCCAATGGGCGACGATCACTCGTCAGAAAGGCTGCGATCAGTGTGAGCTGTCAGCTTTGGGCGGCACAGCGGAGGGGCCAGTGGCGATGGTAGGAATGTCTTTGTAACTTGTGTGTATGAATAGAACACAAACTACGTAGCCATGTTCCACCCCGGCCATTTGTATCTTTGCTCTAGAGCCCATGGGGAAATGATGGTTGGTGTTTTGAGATCTTCTGCTGGCGAGGTGGTATTGGTCCGTTTGCCACGGACGTCAAAAGTCAACACAGCGAGATTCTGGCCATCGGATCGTCGGGGGAGGGATCAAAGAATAATTCATATTCTTCTTGGGTGACCTTTTTGGGAATTATATAAAGAGTCTCCATTCGTATGGGGCTAGCTCCCGGGACCTAGACATACCAGTCGACATAAGCCAACTCAGCGCCCCCTTGCATAGACCTATTTACATTGCTGAATACTCTCTCGCCTCCCCCCTTCCTCTCTCCTCTTTTCAAACAATTCATCTACGGGTCATAAACATTATCGCCAACATGCCTTCCACTCAGGCTACCATTCTGGCCGTCGCCTTGGCCGCGGCACGCCTCTCTGCTGCCGCTCCCCTCGTCCCCCGCGGCCCCGTCACCTTCTGCGTCGAAGACAATGACTGCGGGCCCTACCAGATCTGTGGTTCTTCCCCTGCCCTGGCGGGCGAAATGGGAGTGGCTGCCCGGGCATGCGTGGAGATGCCCAACGTTGACGCTCGCTCGAACTCTCGCAACGAGCCCGAGCTGCTGGCGGAGGGGAAATCTTGCAACAAGGACAGTGAATGCCGGGACCACCTCAAATGCCAGCCGGATCAATCAACATCCAACGGGGGGATGGACGTGCAGGTCTTCACGTGCCAAGGCGAGATGAACATCCTCCCCGTCAACACCAGGATCAATTTGCTTGAGGAAGGGAAGTCTTGCAACGAGGATACAGAATGCCGTGGGGACCTCAAGTGCCAGCCGGATAAATCAACATCCAACGGCGGAATGGACGTTCAGGTCTTCACGTGCCAAGGCGAGATGAACATCCTCCCCATCGACACCAGGGCCGAGCTGCTGGAGGAGCAAGAGATTTGCAACAAGGATTCCGAATGCCAGGAGCATCTCAAGTGCCTCCCAGACCCTTCAGTCAACGGCAAACCCACCGTAGAGATCCTCACGTGCCAGGGAGAGATGAACATTCTGCCCATCGACAATACGGGTCGCGGGGAAGGTTTCCAACCGGAAGCGGGCAGTCCCTGCACCGGGCTAGACGACAAGGAGAACTGCCCTCACCACCAGATCTGTCTCCCCGCCGGGAAGACCAAGATGTTCAAGTGCCAGGACAAGGCATAGGAGGAGGCCGAATTGGGGGTTGAGCCCAAGTTTTGCTCTTGAGAGTAAACAAAAGAACTCTTTGTTGACAAGTTATGACGTATTGTACGATAGCGATTTGATTTGGATACTGGGAGGAGTTTTGTTAGTTTATTTTTAGACCAGATTGTTGTAAGTTAGAGAGTTGTTATCTGTCGATTGCATATCCCCATCTCGGTGAAGTTGCCATTGCATCTTTTCCTTGCCCAAGGCAGATTCTGCCCATAGGCGTAAGAGGGCGTCAACTTACCATCCACTAAGGTACAAACGGAAGACGACATGAGACGCTGGTGGCATAAGCACAAGCATCACTTGATGCAAGAGCTTCCCACGCCTAGGACAGGGACGTGAGGAAAAACCAGTCGGTCAGCCAACGTGGCGGAGCCAGGATAATGCTGGTTGAATGCTCTGTAATCGCACCGACCGGCGGGGGGGCTTCCTCCCACCAAGAATAGAAGTTGTTCGAGAAGGAATGTCGACGATTGGTGCCAAGTGCCACTGCGGAGGTGTTTCGTCTCTGCGATGCAGAGAAGCACGCAAAAGGCCTCAGAGCCACTGCACATACGACCTACCTGCTCAAATCGCCCTGATCCGTGCCGAGTCCCGCATGTCGTTTGTCGTCTGTCTCCTGTTGGCTCATGGTGAGGCAACGGAGGCTTCACTGGGTGGCGGGCGGCTTGTGGACGGGATCAAGATCGAAATCGTCGGTTGGGAATGCTAGTGACCGATCCGAGGCACAGCGGGCGGGACCCGCGGCCTCGGTGACGTTTTCTTGACTGTGAGCAATGAATGGAACGCCAACAGCGTGCAACAGCCTGCAAGGATGAGGGGACTTAGAGTTGTGAACTTGTCGATTCGAAACACGGAAAGCACCACCGAAGGTCTTTCCAGCGGGGAAAGCGGGGGGCAACCTCTATCGTACTCGTAGGTAGGTAGTACCTGCCTAGGCGCTATCGATAGCGCTGGACAGCATGGACAGCAAGCGAGTGCGACCTGGTGTGTGCCAGGCGCCAGTTCTGGACTGTTCGCTCCACTGAGGGAAGCTCTAGACGCCCAACGGCCTGCAACCTGCAACCTGCAGCGCTGCCAGGAACGAGGCTCACACTCTCTCATGTTCATCCGTTCGGGTTGTGATCTGGTCTCGATGCTACGCGACTGCATCATCGATATTTCCCTCTCAGTTCTCGTCCCATCTAAGCTACGCTCCGAGCTGATGTCGCATTCTTGAGCATCACCACATTGCGCAGATGCAGGGTAGTATGAGTACTCATCTAGATCTCGCCCCTGACCGATGTGGCGCGGATCTTCGCGTTCCAAAATAGACACCAAGAAGCCTGGAGATGGGCATCCTCAATTATAGACCGTGAGGTCGGCTTGACTGTCTTGACATCATCGACGAATACGCCGCCCTTTAATAGCCCCCAACGGGAACGCCAGCCCGGGCCGGGAGCGGTGGAGCGAGCTTTCAGACCTGGAGAGCCGGTTGGTTACACGGTGATTACAATTTGATGCAAGTCATTGCTGTACTGCCTCGACCAACAGCCATCCACCGACAGTCTTCTGGGCTTGCCTGGCCAAGCAAGGGGGCTGGAACTGGGAGCTGGAGAGGCTGCCAGAGAGGAGAGACGGGGATTACCCCTCTTTCAGATTGGGCGATGGAAGTCTAACTAATAACGAGCAGCTAGGGCCGACAAGGAATCCATGGAATGGCTGGGGAGCCGACCTTGTGCCTTGCAGATAACTGGTCTGTGGCGTCCACGCCGCCACGCGAATCAGGCTCAGGCCGATGCCTCGGCGCCGAGCATATCCCAAATAGATCCCACGAAGCTATGGAGTACCACCGCAGTCCTGGAAGAAAGCGGTCAAGCAAGACGTGAGCCATACCTATCAGTACTGTGCATTCCGTATTAGTGCATGTGCTACTAATACGTAGTAGGTGTGGCTGCCCAGCACCGCTCACTGACCATCCTCAGGCTCAGGTGGTTGGTGGTTTCCTCCACCACACCATCTTGCAAGTCTTGAGGGGTCATGAGAGCAGACAGCTTCATCAGCTCCATGCCTAGGCTTCTCGGGACGAGGTGGGGTGAGGATTGAGCTACCTAAATCGGCAGAAGCCCAGATGAAAGCTCGATAACGTCCCGCAGATGCCGCGAGGACCGAAGAGGACCATGAGGGAGCAACCAACTACTTCGAGCACCTTGCTAGCTGGCAAATGGCTCGGCGGCAACCATGAAGTTGGTTCGGCAGAGCCGGAAAGTTTCTCATCATTGTCGTTTCGACTCCAACCGCCGCGACATTTCACAAGTCGATGGAAGATCTTTTTGTTGGTCGGTCAGGTTGTCAGGAACAACCCGCTAGTCCTGCTCGCTAATTGGGCCTCCGCACTTTGGACAATATCCACCATGTCAGGGGTTCAAGAGTGGAGTTGGGGGCCTTGGCAACCTGGGCCTTTCAGGGAGGACCTCGAAATCTGACCACTGACCACTGGCCTTCTTCCCCTCACCGACGGGTTTCCTATCCTATCGGGGGCAAAGAGTGCGAAGATCACGATATGTCTTGTTGAGGTTGGCATCATCCTACCTCAAGACTTGGGGATGCTCTTCGGCCGTTGATCAAGACATAGACGCAGTCCTGCCGAGGTGCAGCCATCGCCTGGTCTACTACCAAGATGACAAGAAGCCACCGCAGCGTATCAGTATCGATGCGTACCGATGCGTGTTGTATCGATGGCCAAAGGATGCGAACATCTAAACCCCAGTCAAAGTCTGAGGTGGATGTCTACAGTCTGCCCACACCCAAAGCCGGCGCACATGGTTCGAGCCAAGACCACCTCGGCGTTCTGTCACCTTTGGGGCTTGGATTGTTTAGACGGACCTGAATACCTCATCGAGACCAGTCTGAATCGCTCAGTTTGCGTCTGAGTCACTGCCACTGACCTTACGCCTTGGGTCAATCTCTGAGCGTCTCTCTGTTGCTCCTACATGTACGAATGTCCACCACTTATTGCACAGGCGAAACCCGGTCAATGACAACTGTCACGAACGGGGTTTCTTACATCTTGAGAATTAACCGATAGGCTCTCTGAGGCAGTGCGCCCGCCGGTCGACATGATGCAAGGGCTGGGTAGAGAATTGGAGGGCGCCCTTACATACAGCGGTCACGCCGGAGGAAGCTCCAGCTGCCGTCATCATTGACAACTCAGCCCGCCCGGGGGGGGGGGGGCTGTACTTGTACATACATACGTATTGGGCCAGATTTGGCTCGTTCCTGACCACCAACCTGCATCAACTGGGCCAGGCTCCAAGCGAGCCTTTACTAATAAGGCCATGCCCAGAGGCGGTGGCTTCACCGTTGATAGCCTGCGGTTGTGGTTGCGTGGTACGTGCTGGGCAGTATACCATCAGGCTGACGGATGATCTGGCACGCCCGGGACCACTCATCCACGGCTTGGCCATCACACTCCCAAGGTCCGGACTCCGGGACGACCTCGGACTCTAGCTAGAGCCTTGCGCAAGTTGAGTCGGCGTTCTCAGGTTCTGGGACTCCTGGCAGTGGGGACCTTTGGCCACGTTATGGTGCGTGCCCCGAGCTCGCTCCCCCCACACACACGCCAGCACAGCGCCCCCAGCGCGCCCCTGGGGCCCTGGCGACTGGAGCCCGTCAGCTCCTTTCCCCTCACGACGCATGCACGCATTGTCGTATCATGTGTGCTGTATTGCTCGGATGCAGCTTGATCGTTAGCCCCCCCTGGCGGCTGGGCCCTCGAGACAATGCGGTGGGCGTGTTTCAGTGAGGTCCAGTGGCTCTGCGACACTGGTGGCCGCGAGTCCGCCCCGAGGTCGTGCTCTCGTGGAGAAGTGTGGATGGCCCGGGGGTTCCCGTCAGGTAGTCGGCCATTCGAATGCCCTGCAGCCACTGTCACTACCACCACCGCCGCCCACCACCACCTACCGCAGTACTACCGTACCACACTGGCTGCGGGTCTAGTCTTGGGGCCATCGTCCTTCCATGGGGGGCATGCGACCTGATCTACCGGGTTAGGTACGGAGCAGCAGGAGGAGGGAGGCGGAGGAGGCGGAGGAGGAGGTTGTACTACTAGGCACATGGGCGACTGGCAATCCGATGTAAGTATAACACCATCGGCAGCCCTCCTCTTCCTGCTCCGCCGCTCCCCTCCCTGTCCTCTTCTCTCTCGTCCAGCCTTTTGTCTGCTGGCACCGACATTACCTCTTCGTGCCGTCCTGGAAGAAAGGACGTCGATCGTTACTTTGTCTTGGGTGACCACCGAGTACTCCTTCACAGACGCTGTCTTCTCGCCATCGCTGACATATAAGCGAGCGATATCACAGTGGCTAGGTCCAGGACCGTGATGGCACAGTCGATATGGCAGGAAAAGCTTCGCCCTTGACCATCATCCTCTCGACCGTCATCCCGGTGGTCTTTGTCCTCGTCTTCGTCCTCGTGCTCTGGCGATGTGCCCGTAAGCGTACCTCCCGCCTCTTCAACCGCGGCATCACACCGATAGCGGACGAGGAGATCGAGTCATGGAGAAACGACAGGCACGACGATGAGAAGGAGCCTGTGCCCGAGCCTGTGCCCCCCAGCAGCAGCAGCAGCAACGAGAAGCCAAAATCAACGGCACAGTCACGCCACCACCAGCAAAACAGCTCCGTGAGCTCCATCCAGAAGCCTGCGAGCGTCATCGTCTATCAGAACGTCGCCGGCCAGGGCCAGCCACGCATGTCGGGCGAGCAGTCACCAGCATCACCCGGCCTCATCACCAAGCGCAGCATGGACATGCCTCAGTCGCCTGTCCTTGCTCGCGCCCCCAATGCCAGGCCTGGGCTGACCGACGAGACGGTCCAGGGCGACGACGCCTTCATCCCACAAATCAAGCGCCAGCCATCACGTCTCTCCAAGAACCACCAGCGCCACCGCAGCGTTAATGGCATCGTGGGAGCAACGGGCGGACGCGCCGACCGCTGGTACGGCCAGGGGCAGTACGACTACCAGAGCCGCCAGTCGGCCGATAACATCCCCCGTCGAGGGTTGACGGCGCGAGGCCACGAGCGTGTGTACTCGGAGACCACCAACCCGCCGCGGATGTCTCTGGATGAGGCCGTATCGGCGGCAGGTTTCTCGCAACGGCCTCTGCTTCACACGTCGGAGATTGGGCGGGCCATTGGCTGAAGCAATTGATAATTTCACCTCTTCATGTATCTCAGGAAGGAACACGTCATTTTGTATACGCCAAGGGTCCGGTGAAGGAAAGGAACGCGAAGCCACGAATATGACCAAAGGTCGTTTGTTTCGACCGGTCCGAGACTGGTCCACGAGTCCACCGCCTTCTGCAGCTGCGGCAATTGGTGGGGCGGGCGCCCTGCTGCTGGCGTTTCACAACGACCAGGGGCGTGTACGATGACAGCCCGAGGGCCTGGGCACCAGTCGACAAGTCATGGAGGCATTGAGCCTCATGCGGGACACGGCAATATTCAAAGCCGTGTCGGCGACTGTGAGCCCTGCGGCCAGGCCAGCCTAGAGTTGGGCTGCCAAGTCTTTATCATGAGAGGCTTTATCGTGGGAGGCACGAGATGCATGGCAGTATCTCCTCCTCCTCCCCTTCACAGCCGGCTTGAAGAAGGACGGTGGTGAGATTTGTTACCTTGCCTTGTTCAGTTCACGGAATTTTCTTCTTGTCGATGAGTTTGGATACACGATGGATATACCCAAGGGGTCTTGGCTCAGAGAGACCGGACTGACTATGATGACGAAACGAAATTGATGAGAACTGTGTGTGGCTTCTGCAGTGTTGACGGATAGGCTAGGAGGAGTGAGCGAGAGTGGTGATGTAAATAGGCACCTAAGCAACGAGAACTCTCCAATCAATGAAACAGTGACAAATGCCAGATCCGAGTGCTATTGTGGAATGTGCGCTGATACAGGGTGCCTTCCTACTTATGTGTAACTACTAGTAGGTACTATTTATTGGTGCTTGACGAGTATTCTGGCTTAAAGAGTACCTTATTAGTACAGAGTACTCTGTACCTTAGCAGTATTGCTGCTAGCAGCAAGGTAGCAGTCGTGCCTGGCACTTAACGCGGGTGGCGGGGCACGCGTCGACGACACGCGAACTCGACGTCGCTCTAGCTAGCACACCTCATTTTCATCCCCAAATTCACCATCGAGGCCTTGAGCCATCGCCACGCCCTCATCCACGACCACCAGCGGCTGTCCCGAATCAATTCCAAGGCACCGGCATCACCAGCACCACCAGCATCACCGGCGCCACATCGCTGAACCCATCGCCCTCAACAGGCCCGCCCAAGGGGCATGACGCTTGCCACACCCTTGTAACCCCCCCCTTCCTTCACCCTCTCTCACCCTCTCTCACCCTCATCCCTACGCTACGCCATGCCTCCCCGGAAATCAGACCACCGCAAGAGCGACGTCTCGGTCGCTCGCTTTGCCCTCAAGGACGGCCTCCAAGAGGCTTCACCCCACTCAGCTCCTCCATCCGCCGCCGCCGCCGCCGCCGCCGCTGCCGACACCAGCACCGTCTCCGTCTCAGCCTCAGCAGCTCCCGCACCACCGCCTCCATCGACATCAGCCTCTGCACCGGATAACACCACCCACGATGCCTCGCAGGATAAGAAGGAGTCCCGCGATAAGGACGCCACCACAATCGAGGTACATCTACCCATCTAATACCCATCTAATACCCATCTAACCACCCACTATCACCCATCACCCATCACCCATCACCCATCACCCATCACCCATCACCCATCACCCATCACCCATCATGCATCATGCATCCCCCGGCTGACCACTCAACAACCCTCTAGGACCTCACCCTCCCCAAGTCCATCATCACCAGGCTCGCAAAGGGCGTCCTGCCCGCCAACACCCAGATCCAGGCCAACGCCGTCCTCGCCATGAGCAAAAGCACCACTGTCTTTGTCAACCATCTCGCCTCCTAGTACGTTCGTCCGACATGAGGGATTCATGGGTGATGATGGCCTGAGCTGACAAGAAATCTTCGCAGCGCAAACGAGCACACCACCAACGCGGGCAAGAAGACCATTGCCCCCGCCGACGTCTTCAAGGCCCTCGATGACATCGAGTTTGGCTTCCTGCGTGAGCGCCTCGAGGCCGAATTTGCCAGTGCGTTGCTTGCTTGCCCCTTCTTCATCCCATCCCGCCCCACAGGTGATGGTCAGGTACTGACATGTGAAAACCACAACCCCCAGAATTCAACGCCATCCAGACAGAGAAGCGCACCTCGTACCGCAACAAGGTCAAGGCCGCCAAGCAGGACCCCAACGCGTCCACCGTCGGCGACGCCTCCATGGCGGACACCACCCTCGCCAGCGCCGACAACAGCACCCTCACCGCGGCGGACCGCAACGGCGGGGCCCCCGGCTCATCACCACCGGCAGCGGCAGCAGGGACCGATGCGCCCCGCACCAAGAAGCAGCGCGTCGACCCGGGAGGGGGAGGCGGCGACGAGGAGCACGACGATGCCGAGACGGAGGACGAGCACCCCCTGGATGAGGACGAGGACATGCATGACGACGACGAGGACGACGATGATGTGGATGAGGAGGAGGAGGAGGAGGAGGAGGAGGACGATGAGCGTGGCCAGGGCAGCGGGGATGAGACACAGGATGCGCTCGAGGAGAGGGATGCGCTTGGCCAGGAGCGCGATGAGGCCCTGGACGGGGATGATAGTGACTGATGCCGGGCAAGAAGGGGCCGGTATCAAGCATTGTTATTACCCTACTATATCCAAAAAGAAATATCTTATCAACCATGTATTCATGATTATTCACGAGCCAGACATGTCCACTAGTATAGACCTTTCTACTTACCCACGGACCTTGTGTGAATGGCACGCTTGTGCCTCCCCCCCCGGCAGTATCAACCATCGTCGGGAAGAGATGATGAAGGAGAAGTGCTTAATGGCAGATTGAGTATCAGGACACAGACACTTTCAGATCAACAAGCTGCGGCAAACGGCAAAGGAAAACCCGTCAATCTTCACATTAACTCCAATAGCCATTGATAAGTGGCGTCATCACAATCTCCCAAGAACGATACTGGACTAAAAAAAAACATAACAGAACACAACACGATCCCAACACCCGGTATGCAGACCATCTCTCTCCTTCCCCCCTTTGCCTCGCCAGCGACTCCTCCCCCCTCAACACAGTAAGGAAACAAATGCTCGCGGCGCAGAGGGGTTGGGGAAAAAAATAAAACAGCTCTTGGCGCCCTCTCACTCCTCTGACGAGCTGCAGACGGGCGAGCCATGGTGGAAATTGCTCCAATCTGAGGACGTAAACACGCAACAACAACAACAGAAACCAATGCCAAGCCGAGTCGGCCAATATCGCGAGGGCCATCCAATGTCGGTCATTTCGCCTCTTGAATCTCGTGTGGCAAGGTCCATCCATTTGTTGACGTGAGAACAAAAAGTAATCGTGGCATTCCGCCCGCTGCCAGGTGCGAGTGTAGCCAACAGGAGAGAAACGAAACCGACGTCCGGTCGAACCAAGTGGTATCAATATGAAAAGAAACCAAGTACCTCTTGCCCATATATATACATTTACACACATATATATATATGGTGAACAAGAGTAAAGCGATGAATAGCAGAGTACCCCCATAATCCCATGATTCTGTTCCCGAAAAAAAATGGACCTTGTTGTTGCAGGCAGTCGAACATATAGTGCCGGTAATGATCGTTGCGGAAGAAGTCCAAGTCGTCTTCTCAGGTGTAACAAAAACAAACAATGAAGTGCAGTTCCAATGAGAAAAGAAAAAAAAGACCCGTGTTTCCCGTTCCTTCGACTCCCCTATCCCATCCGGCCCAATGCTACACGTAAGTTGAAATTGACTAGGCCGTCAGTCCTAAAGCGCATAGCCTCTCAACGACTTATATGCATGGGTATCCAGGATGTGCCGCGCACCGTTTGGCCGCAGATGAGAGCCCCCTAAGGCAGAAGAAAATGACGAAAGAAAAAAAATGTGGGCAGAAGTCAACAGAGGCAAGTTTGGGACGGTGCCGGCATCGGCGCCCCCAACAGAGGTGGCTCTATTGGGGCTGCTGCTGCGGCGGCCACCACTGCTGCTGCTGCGATGGCGAATGCTGGCTGGACCATGCTTGCGACACCTGTGGGTTGCCAGGCGTGTTCTGGGGCATGTACTGCCTAGGCGTCTGCTCCGCAGGATATATGCTTTGCCCGGCACCGTACTGCATACCTCCCATGGCGGGAAACTGCATACCGGGCTGCATCTGGCCAGCGCTTGGTTGACGCAGGTGAGACGCCGGGGACTGCGATGGGTGTGGCGTTTGACCCTGCGTTGTGTAGCTGCCGTAGCTGTGCTGAGGAGTCTGCTGAGTCTGCGACCATATTTGACCCGACTGGTAGCTGTAGCTGGGCGTCCCTTGCCCGATGCTGCTCGTGGATCCCGCTGCAGCGACTGTTAGTTGGATTGGTGATCCTGCGGAGAAAAGGGGGCTGTGAACCATACCTCTCACCGGGGTCTGCCCAGGGGTGTTCTGCGAGTGAATCGACTGCGAGTACGGAGGAGCAGTCATCATCATCTGAGGGCTCTGTGAGGATACTGTGGGGGGCTGAGAGATGCCGCTGGGCGCCGTGTGAGGGGAGTTGGTCGATCGCGTGGTCGGGACGGTCGAGTCCCCGGAACCTGCGGGCTGGGTGAGGCTGGACGAGGGCTGCTCATGGGGCCGGCGCCACATTTCCTGGATATATCCGTTGCGCGCGTCACGCTGTGAATTGACGGACCGGCTGAAGTCGGCTGCGTGGGTCGCCTGGGAGTGTATCTCACCGAGAGGCGACGGACGGGTCTGGTCTTGGTACGGAGGGCCCGTGATCTCCTGGCGAGGACCGCCCTTGACGATTCCACTATAGTCGCGCGGCCTGGTGTCGCTGAGATCTGATCCGACTGTTAATCCAGGCATCCTCGTGGTACTTCCAGGTGGTGCTCCCATCATACCTGCTTGAACAAGGGGAGGCTGAGGGGGGTAAGCGGCGGGGTTGTTGTTGTACACAATCTCCGTGTGCGGTCCCGACATCATGACGTTGTTCTGGGCCTCGGCGGCTTCCCTAGCCTTGGCTGCCCCAGGTCGCTTCTCTCCAGCAAGGTCGGCCTCGGTGAATCCTTGCTTGCGTGCCTTCTGCTCCCAGTAGTCATCCCGGACTCTCCGGCCGTTCTCGATAACCCTGCTGCCAAACTGGCGGAACATGGACCGGGCCGTTACAATGGCAATCTGCCTGGACCGGTAGGAAAAAGGCAGTATCTCCTGCTGGACAAGGTCGTCCTTCTCGGCCTGGCTGGCAATAATCTTGTAAAGCGACCTGTTCTTGTTGAATAAGAGATACGAGTCGCGGTACCCTAGCACCCTCGCGCACTCGGTAGCGAGCATGAAGAGCTTGTCACCCCTATTCGGCACCAGGAATGTCCGGCACCTGTACTGCCGGTTCCCCAGCAGCTGACCATTCTGCATCACCTTCTTCTCGCCAAACTCGTCGATCTCCCGGGGGATATATTCGTCGCCCGTCTCATTCAGCTGGTCTGTGGTGTGGTCCCTGACCGTCGGCAGCGCCTTGAGGGTAGACTTGGTCGGGGTAGTCTTCGGGGGAGCCGGGGCCGGGGCCGGGGCAGGCGCATATGTGGGGGCCGCTTGAGGGGGCAGATTCGCATCTTGAGACTGGGGGGTGTGAGGGGGGATTGTTTGAGGCATGGTTGGGACGGGCGGCTGTCTAGGGATCTGAGAAGAGATGGTCCCAGATGCGTTTATCGTTCGTCCTCGTTTGTGTGCTGGGTAGGACTCGCCTAAGAGAGAACATCGAGGTCAGCAAAGCCCATATCCAAGACTGTGACACATTTCACTCGGATGTTTCCATTTGCGTAGCGTCGCACGAAAAAAAAAGAGACATGTAACATGTAGAATAGGCAGCATGAGTGGCCTCTGGAAGAACCCGCGATAGGCGTAGCGCAAGGCCAGGCTACGCAAGATCTGCTACGACATACCGTCGTCATTGCCAGGCGCGAGCACGTCGTAGGAGGTCGGTGACCGACCGCGCTTACGATTGCGCAGCGACGAGCTGGCGAGTTCTGTGACGGACGCCGATTAGCATTGTGCCATGATATGGAACGTACGTCGCGATATGTCGCCGGCCGAGAGCAGTGATGCGCATGGCGATGGCGACGCGCATGGTGGGGTTGCCGGGCGAGGGCGCCCACCTGTCCCACCGGCGAAGCCGATGCGACGAGGCGATGGCGGATGATGGCGGATGATGGCAAAGGGTGGGACGAGTCTTTGTAGTTGCGATGTGAAGCTCGTGGACGACGGCCAGGGCAGAAGTCTGGGGACAAATGATGGGGTTGATGGGGTGGGACGGAGGGTGGTGGAGGGGTGGAGGAGGGCTGGCGAGATGGTGGTGTTGGTGGGAGCAAGCGGTGAGGGTGGCGGGGATGACAGGGAGACGGGTCCATTCCCACGAGGGCGGATCGAGAAGAAAAAGCAACTCACCAGCCGGGTTGAGGGCGGCGGGATTGATCGTCGCACTATCGGCGCCGTCAGGGCGGGCGGCGTACATGACAGACAGGAACGACCCAGACCAGCGGCGGCAACGACGGTGACGATGGCGACGTGTCGTGAAGTAGTTGGACTGGCACAATCTGGGGGAGGGAGGAGGTGCAGGCGGGCAGGATTAAGCGTGCATGTGGATGGTTTC